>CAUYQU010073558.1:0-35183 GCA_963574635.1 Cheracebus regulus | reverse complement strand
GTGCCGGCCTGGTGGGTCCTATCCTGGCTTTTTTTTGTTTTTAAACGTTTTTTTTTTGCCTTAATTAAATTTTTTTTAAATTTTTTTTTTTATTATTTTTTTTTTTTTTTTTTTTTTTTTTTTTTTTTTTTTGTAGAGATGAGGCCTCACTGTACTGCCCAGCCTGATCTCACACTCCTGGCCTCAAGCAATTCTCCTGCCTTGGCCTCCCAAAGTGCCGGGATGATTACAAGCATGAGCCACCACACTTGGCCTCATTGAGTTTTTTTTTTTTTTAACTGCTTTTAATCCCATATCTGCAGAGTTAACTTTTTTATTGCTAGTAACTTTTTGTTTTATTTTGAGACAGGTCTCACTATGTTGCCCAGGCTGGAGTGCAGTGGTGCAATCACAGCTCACTGCAACCTCGACCTCCTGGGTTCAGGTGATCCTCCTGCCTCAGCCTTCTGAGTACCTGGGACTACAGGTGTATGCTACCATGCCTGGCTAAGTTTTGAATTATTTATAGAGCTACATCTCCCTGTGTTGCCCAGGCTGGTCTTGAACTCTTGGGCTTAAGCAATCCTCGTGTCTCAGTCTCCCAAAGCGCTGGGATTACAGGTGTGAGCCACCACACCCAGGGTGTGTGTGTGTGTGTTTTTCAAAATATCTTCCATTTCTGTCTTTTCATCATGTTCAGATTTTTCTAGCCTTTTAAACATATGGAGCATATTATATTTATAACATGTTTTTCAATTTCCTTGTCTGCTAATTACACCATCTCTGTCATTTCTAGGCTTATTTCCATTGATTTATTTCTCTCCTGGTTATAGGCCCTATTTTTGCCTTTTTGTTTGCTTGTTTGTTTTGTTTTGTTTTGGAGACAGGGTTTTACTATGTCACTTTGGCTGGAGTGCAGTGGTGTGATTTGGCTCACTGCACTCTCCATCTCCCAGGTTCAAGTGATTCTCATGTCTCAGCCTCCCAAGTAGCTCAGACTACAGGTACGTACCACCACACCCAGCTAATTTTTGTATTTTTAGTAGAGATAGGATTTCACCATGTTGGCCAGGCTAGTCTCAAACCCCTGACCCCAGGCAATCTGTCTGCCCCAGCTTCCCAAATTGGTAGAATTACAGGCGTGAGCCACTGCACCTGGTCATTATGTGGTAATTTTTTATTAACTGATAGACGTTGCATTTTTGTGTTGAGATTGCTGGATTTTTTTCCTGTAAATAGTGTGGGACTCTGTTCCAGCACTAGTTAAGTTACTTGAAATAAGTTGAACCTATCTATTCAAGGTTTGCTTTTAATCTTTGTTAGGACAGTTTCAGAGAAGCCTTTACTCCAGTGCTAATTTAGCCCCACTGTTCAGGCAATACTTTTTTTAAGATTTTCTTCCATTTCCTAAGTATTATGAGGTGTTTTTATTATGACTTATGAGACTATGAATTCTCTCTAGCCCGTTGTGAGCACTGGGGATTCTTCGGTCTGTTTTCTGGTGGTTCTTTCCCTGGCTACCTTATTCTCATATGTCTATATCAGCCCTGAGCCAAAGGCTTCAGGGCATCTTCCACAGCTCTCCAGAGTGCATGCATTCTCTTTTCTCCCACCTCCTCTCTGGTACTCTACCTCACAAATTCTACCAGCCTTGAAGATCTTCCCAAGCTCTGATCTTTGTCTCCTTAATCCACCTATATCACTGGACTTTGGATTCCCCATCACTGGGTTGGAGCCTGTAAATTGTGTCCAGCAGTACACCGAGGACATTGCAGGGTTCACCTTCTTTCAGGGATCATATTTCTGCTCGACCTACTCTCCAGTGTCTGAAAACTATTGTTTTATATATTTTGTTCCATTTTTCTAGTTGTTCAAGGTGGGAGATAAATCTGGTCTCTGTTATCCATCATGGCCACATGTAGAGGTTGCAGGATGTTGTTTACATTTGTATCTTCTTTTTTTTTTGATTTCACTCTGTCACCAAAAGTGGAGCCATCTCAGCTCACTGGCACCTCCACTTCATGCCCTCAAGCTATCTTCCCACCTCAGCCTCCCAAAGTGCTAGGATTACAGGTGTGAGCCACCACACCCAGCCTAAATTGTATCTTTCTTATTATCATCGAAGCTAAACATTTTTTCCTGTGTGTCAGCAGCATTTGCATTTTTCTTTGAACTTTCATATATTTTTTTCACGTTTCTTAGAATTGTTGGTCTTTATCTTCTCTAATTTTAGAAAAGAATAAATACAATATTAATGGTACTTCTAACTGTGGCCATGATGGAGTACCTGTATCGATGATAAGACTCCCAGGATAAACAACTACGAAGCTAGACAAAGTACATGAAGAAATTGTCTTCAGGCACTGGGCCATAGGCAGTTAAGGTACAATCTGAGGGAAGGGAATCACATGAAGTCACTGCTACATTTTTCTGGTGGAGAAAGTTTCCAAACCCTCAATCACAGCACGAGGAAGCAGAGTCCAGACTGAGAATATCAGTCTTGTTTGGTGGAGGAAACAGACTGCACTCAGGGCTGCTGAAATGTGTGTGGCAGAGTATCAGAGAGGATGGTGTTGCAGAGAAGGAGCCCCAGAAATCTTACAGAGGTCTCTGCAGGTCCTTGGCCAAATCCCAAGCTATGAACGTGCAGATTGAGACTCTACAAGGCCTAGCACAGAACAGCCAATGGGAAGCTGAAAGCTAAACAGCTATTTCAGTGTTCACAAATGCTGGAGATACATCTGAATTCTGGCTCAGCCAGAGTCTCCACTCTTGGGAGTCTCAGGTCTTGATGAATAATCTAGACATTCATAGGAGGACCTAGAAGGCCATGCCTTGGGAATAAAGAAATTCTTTAAGAATAAGGACAAAATGAAAAACAGCTCCCCCTAACAAAACCTAAAATATAGCCTTGACACACATGATCAATTAACCCATCAGTAATTTAATTCCCTGCCAAAACAAAACTCAACACTAGATAACATAATCCACATCTGTACAATCAGTGTTCACAATGTCCAACAGATTAAGAAATATTTACTAGACATGTGAAAAAGCAAGAAAATACATCCTAAAATTTAGAGAAAACCAGTCAATATGAACAGACCCAACCGTGTATGGTGGCTCACACCTGTAATCCCAGCACTTTGGGAGGTCAAAGCAGGTAGATCACTTGAGCTCAAGACTTGGAGACCAGGCTGGGCAACAGGGCAAAACCCCATCTCTACTAAAAATTCCAAAATGAGCCAGGTGTGGTAGTGTGCAGGCGTCCATAACCCTCAGGCTGGGGACTGGTACCAGTCGGTGACCTGTTAGGAACCAGGCTGCACAGCAGGAGGTGAGCAGTGGGTAGGGAGCATCACTACCTGAGCTCCACCTTCAGTCAGATCAGCAGGCATTACATTCTCATAGGAGCATGAACCCTACTGTGAACTGCACATGCGAGGGATCTACATTTTGCACTCTTTATGACAATCTAACTAATGCCTGATGATCTGAAGTGGAACAGTTTTATACCGTAACCACTTTCCCCCCACCCCATCTGTGGAAAAATTGTCTTCTACAAAACCAGTCAGGACTGCTGGTGGCACATGCCTGTGGTCCCAGCTACTTGGAAGACTGGGGTGGAAGGATGGCTTGATCCTGGGAGGCAGAGGTTGCAGTGACCTGAGATCATGCCACTGCACTCCAGCCTGGAAGACGGAGTGAGACCTTGTCTAAAAAAAAAAAGGGGCTGGCGACCAAGGCTCACCAGCATTTTGGGAGACCAAGGTGGGTGGATCACCTGAGGACAGGAGTTCAAGGCGGAGTTGTAGTGAGCCAAGATGGCGCCATTGCACTCCAGCCTGGGCTTAAAGAGTGAAACTCCATCTCAAAAAACAAAACACATCATAAATGACTCACACATTGGAATTAGCAGGCAAGAACTTTAAAGTAACTACATATATACATTAAAGAATTTAGAAAAATATCAACATCTGTGTAGATGATGAGAAAAGAATTTTAGTGCAAGTATGTTCTAAATATGGTAAATACTAAAGATTATTCATTTGTGATGAGAAATCTAAATTTCACTGGGCGGCCTATATTATATCTGGCATCTCTATCCCAAAGCCAAGCAGGAGAGAGTCCAGAGTTCTATCTTCCAGCAGGTGACCTAGCCTAGGACAGGGCTTGGCCAGGGGTAACTGTGCATGAGATGAATTAGAGATGCCAGTCATTCAATGTGTCAAAGGTTTTCCCAGCCTTGCATACAATCAATATCATTTTTATTTAATATTTTTGTCTAAAGCAAGTTTTAAAATATCAACCTTTTATTTGGAAATGTAGATTCAGAGGACATTTCAAAGTTGATACAAAGAGGTTTCATGTACTCTTCACTCAGTTTCCTCCAAAGGTTCTATTCTGTATTAAGTATAGAACAATATCAAAGAATGTCACGTGTGTAGGTCGATGCCATTTTATCACATATGTAGAATTCTGTAACCACTGCTACAATCAAGATACAGAACTGTTCCACCACCACAAAAAAAATCCCCCTCCTGCTATTCCTCTGCTGTTTCTACCTCTTCCCCTCCACTATTCCCACTTCTGGCAACCACTAACCTGCTTTTTGTCTTTATAATCTTGTCACTTCAAGAACATTACAAAATGCAAAAATTAGCCAGGCATGGTGGCACGAGCTTGTACTTCCAGCTATGTGGCAGGCTGAGGCAGGAGAATCACTTGAACCTGGGAGGTGGAGGCTACAGTGAGCTGAGATCCTGCCACTGCAGTTCAGCCTGACAGACAGAGAGAAACTCTGTTTGAATGAATGAGTGAATGAATGAAGCCTTGGCCCGGTGGCTGGCACCTATAAGCTTAGGACTTTGGGAGGCCGAGGCAGGTAGATCAGTTAAGGCCAGGAGTTTGAGACCAGCCTGGCCAACATGGCAAAACCTTGTCTCTACTAAAAATACAAAAATTAGCCAGGTATAATGGTGGCGCCTGTACTCACAGCTACTTGGGAGGCTGAGGCACAAGAATCACTTGAACCTGGGAGGCACAAGCTGCAGTGAGCCGAGATCACACCACTGCACTCCACTCTGGGCCACAGAGTGAGACTTCGTCTCAAAAACAAAGTAAAAGCCAACCAAACAACAACAAAATTATATAAATGGAATCACACAGCCTTTTGAGGTTGGCTTTTTAATTTAATTTTATTTTTTTACTCAGCAAATGCCCTTTGAGATCCATCCAAGTTTTGCATGTTTCTTTTTACTGTTTCTTTCTTTCTTTTTTTTTTTTGAGACAGAGTCTCGCTCTGTTACTCAGGCTAGAGTGCAGTGGTGCAATCTCAGTTCACTGCAACCTCTGCCTCCTGGGTTCAAGCGATTTCCTGTCTCAACTTCCCAAGTAGCTGGGATTACAGGCACCCACCATCACGCCTGGCTATTTTTTTTTTTTTTTTGAGATGGAGTTTTGCTCTTATTGCCCAGGCTGGAGTGCAGTGGTGTGATCTCGGCTCACTGCAACCTCCGCCTCCCAGATTCAAGCGATTCTCCTGCCTCAGCCTCTGAGTAGCTGAGATTACAGGTTCCTGCCACCATGCTTGGCTAATTTTTTTGTATTTTTAGTAGAGATGAGGTTTTGCCATATTGGCCAGGCTGGTCTCAAACTCCTGACCTCAGGCGATCTGCCTGCCTCAGCCTCCCAAAGTGCTGGGATTACAGGTATGAGCCACTGCTGCTTGTTTTTTGTTTGTTTCAGTAGAGACAGGGTTTTACCATGTTGGTCTGTCTGTTCTCGAACTCCTGACCTCAAGTGATCTGCCCACCTCTGCCTCCCAAAGTGCTGGGATTACAGCCATGAGTCACCATCCCTGGCCCCCTTTATATTGCTGAATAGTATTTCATAGAACGGATGTGTCAGTTTGCTTAACCATTCACCTATTGAGGCGTATTTGGTTGTTTCCAGTTTGGGGCTATTACAAATATATCTGCCATGACCAATCATTTATGAATTTTTGTGCAGACATCAGTTTGTTTTACTTTCTGGTACAAATGCCCAGAAGCAATTGCTAGGTCATATGTTGAGGTGTATGTTTAATTAAAGAAACTGCCAAACTATTTTCCAGACTGTCTGTACCGTTTCATATTCCCACCAGCAATGTATGAGAGATTTAGTTTTGTCTGCATCCTCCGCAATATTTGAATTATCACTATGTTTTATGTTAGTGGTTCTAATAGATATGTAGTCATATCTTACTGTGGTTTTAATGTGCATTTCCCCAGTGGTTAGTGTCGAAGACCTATTCGTGTGCTGTAAGTCAACTCTTTTTGAAAACCTAAATAAATGTATTTATAACAGTAACTTTTGCTTTGAGAGGCCAAGGTGGGTGGAATGCTTGAGCCCAGGAGTTTGAGGCCAGCCTGAGCAACATGGTGAACTCCGTTTCTACAAAAACTACAAAAATATCCAGGCATGTTGGTATGTGCCTGTGATCCCAGCTGCTCGGGAAGTGAAGCAGGAGGATTGCTTGAGCCTGGGAGGTCGAGGCTGCAGTGAGCCATGTTTGCACCATTATACTCCAGCCTGGGCGATAGAGCAAAACCCTGCCTTAAATATATAAATAAATGAAGAAAAGGAAATGTGTGATTAGTGGTTCTCAAAATGTGGTCCCCGAGCCAGCAGCATCAGCATCAGCCTCAGCATCACCTGAGAACTTGTTAGAAAGGCAGATTCTCAGGTCCCACCACAGACCTCCTGAACCAGAACTTCTGGGGAGTGGGTTGAGCAATCTGTGGTGTAACCAGCCCTACCGGTGAGAATCTGAATAATTGCTACACATAGAAGGCAATGATAAAAAGAAATGCATCTGCCTATCGCCTAAAATCCTCTCATGGGCCCCAGGTTCGCACACCACACTTTTAGGCAGGAGCCCCATCACAGAGGCTGTGAAAGAATGCTCCTCCCCTGTGGACTTGTGCAGTGCACAGCTCACACAGCTGCATGTGGCATCTCTGAGTTTGGGAAGCGCTGATGTAGTCCTACCTACAGCTCTTCCTGCCCTTCATTGGACTGAGAAAATCCAGGCTCTGAGGAGGGTGAGATTTGCCCAAGGTCACCCAGCAACGGGATTAGCCTCCTTCCCCAAGGCCCTCACAATGCCTGGCCTGTTTAAAGCCTGACCCTATTCACTGCCTAGTGAAAATCCAGCTTGGCAGATTGGGGAAGGATACTATCCTGTGCACCTTATGTTTATAGCTGAATATACACGAAAAAAGTCAGAAAATACTGTTAAAGCAGTTATTTGGGGATCGAAGGGGTTTGCTGATTTTTTGTGTTTTTAACTTTTCTATATTTCATAATTTTTATTGCGATAAGTATGTTTAGTTACATAATGAAAATGTATTAAATATTATTTTAAAAATCAAGATGAAGCCTGATCCAGCCACAGCCTATCATTGGCAGAGTCAGGAAGCCTTCCAGATAGAGCAGGCCCTGCACCTGCCCCAGCTCACACCCTGGGCCTGGGAACATGCTAGGCCCTCTGTCTGGACACCCTCACCCTGCGGTGGCCTCCACGTCCACACCCATCAGCACCTCCTGTGGGCGAGGCCCTCCCCTGCATCCAGCCCTGGGCACCCCCAAGCCCAGAGGGCCCTCATGGTCTGAAAGTCTGCCTGTCTGTCTCTAAAGGGAGGAAAACTCCTTGGGACATGTGTTCTGCTTGACCCATCACCCCTGGCCTGGTACAGAAAAGTGGACAGTGAGTATTTGGTGAATAAATGAATGAATGATTAAAACTGGAATGAATCCCCAAATGACCATTTCCTGAGGCCCTTCTCCAGCTGGCCCAGGTGGAACCAGTTCCACTTTTCACAGGAAAGCCAGGTGTGAGGAGCGGGGCAGGTATGTATGAGGGTCAGGTTCTCGAAGGCTGGATGGACATGGGGCTTGTGGCAGGTCTAGGGGTGACAGTGCTGCTGTGGGAGCCTCGGGGTGTTCTCATCCCTGGAATCCCCCAGTGTATCCTGGTGCCCCCAGCTGCTGCATGGTGTGAGAAGGCCTGGCTGGTGGGGACACACAGGGACTTGTTTGAATTGCCCACCTGGTCAAGCCCAAGGAGCTGTGCCTCCAGCCCTTCAGGGAAAAACTCACTTTTGATGTGTGACAACAGCTGCAGGCAAGGGGAGGGAGAGGTGTGCTGGGCCTCGGCCTTAGAAGCCAGAAACTTCTGGCTTTCTCCCAGGAGGGCAGGAGATCAGACAGAGGTGACCCAGGCTCCCCTGTTTACCTCAACTCCCTTGTGAAGCCTCCCTCTTTCTGCCTGTGAGGTGAGTGCAGTTGGAAGGAGAGGCACTCACCTGTGGGCCTCTGACTTCTCTGCCCAGGTGTGCCTGGAAAGCCTGGTCTGTATTCCATGCTCTGCTACACTCAAGGTCCTGATTATAGCCTCCCCGCCTCCAGAGCAGCCTGGCCCAGGGAATACCTGGTTGCTGCATCAAATTATAGGTAGAAAATAGAAGTAGGGGCCAAGCACAGTGGCTCATGCCTGTAGTCTCAGCACATTGGGAGGCTGAGGCAGGAAGATCACCTGAGGTCAGGAGTTCGAGGCCAGCCTGGCCAACATGGTGAAACCCTGTCTCCACTAAAAATAAAAAAAAAATTAGCTATGTGTGGTGACACACGCTTGTAATCCCAGCTGCTCGGGAGGCTGAGGCAGGAGAATTGCTTAAACCTGGGAGGCAGAGGTTGCAGTGAGCTGAGATTGTGCCAGTGCACTTCAGCCTGGGTGACAGAGCGAGACTCTGTCTCAAAAAATTAAAGAAAAAATGAAAATGGAATGGAAAGCTCTGGAAAGGAGTTAAAGAGAATGTGCTTTCCCAAGGATGTGGAGGGTTTTTCCAGAATGGAACTTGACTGGTGCGAAGAACACAGTCAGGTGAGAACAGTGCAGGAAAACATCAGGAGGAAGCATGGCTCTCTCTTTGGGAGCTGGAGTGACTTACCTGGGCCAAATGGCAGAAGGCTATGGGTAGGGGTGGGCAGAGCTGGGGTGTCTGGAGCCTGAGGTCCCTGTTCTTGCAGTGGACTGGAGTGCAAAACAACTATCTCTGCCTTTCGGCTGGGGGACATCCTCTATTTCCAAGCCCAGACATACACCAGCTGCCACAAGCCCCTGAGGCTCTTCGGAGGACCAATGTACAGCCACACTCATGCTGGGCTAGACTGCTGGGCTCACCTGTACCCTGGTCAGTGTCCATGACTGAGGGGACTCTCTGGGGACAATGGGGACAGTCTCATGTTCCCCTCTTGCAGGTGGACCAGTCCTTGGGATCTGATACCAGGCTGGGGTGGGCAGAGGCTCTTCTCTGCCAGGGTGCCTGGTGAACAGCAGGTGGAGCAACTTCTCCTTGACTTTTCCTGGACCCCAGGACACAGCTGAGCACAGGAGGTTGAGGCTGAAGCAAGATGTAATTGCGCCACTGCACTCCAGCTTGGGTAACAAAGCGAGACTTAATCTCAAAAATAAACAACAACAAAAAAGAAACTAGGGCTGGACACAGTGTCTCAGGCCTGTAACCCAGCACTTTAGAAGGCCGAGGTGGACAGATCACTTGAGTTCAGGAGTTCAAGACCACACTGGGCAATATAACAACACTCCATCTCTACTAAAAATACAACAAAGTAGCCCGGTGTGGTAGTGTGCACCTGTGGTCCCAACTATAAAAGAGGCTGAGGTGAGGGGATCACTTGGGCCCAGGAGGTTGAGTCTGCAGTAAGCCGTGACTATGTCACTGTACTCCAGCCTTGGTGATAGAGCAAGACCTAATCTCAAAAAAAAAAAAAAGTGTTGGGCCAAGTGGCTCTCACTCCTGTAACCCACAACTTTGGAAGGCTGAGGTGGGCAGATCACTTGAGCTCAGGAGTTTGAGACAAGACTGGGCAGCATGGCAAAACACGATCTCTACCAAAAATACAGAAATTAGCTGGGCATGATGGTGTGTACCTGTGGTCCCAGCTATTCAAGAGGCTAAGGAGGGAGGATTGCTTGAGCTCAGAAGGTTGAAGCTGAAGCAAGCCATGACCACGCTATGGCACTCTAGCCTGTAACAGAGCGAGACCGAATCTCAAAGAAAAAAAAGAAGAAAAAAGAGCAGATCACAGTGGCTCATGCCTGTAACCCAGCACTTTAGATGGCTGAGGGGGAAGATAACTTGAGTTCAGGAGTTCAAAATAAGACTTGGCAACATGGCAAAACCACATCTCTGCCAAAAATACAGGAAAATTAGACAGGCATATTGTGTACACGTGTGGTCCTAGCTATTCAAGAGGCTGAGGTGATCCCTAGAACCTAGAAGGTTAAGGCTGCAGCTAGCCGTGATAACACTGCTGCAACCCAGCCTGAATTAGAGGCGAGACATAATCTCAAAAAAGAAAGAGAAGAAAAAGGAAAACAGACCGGGCACAGTGGCTCATGCCTGTAACCCAGCACTTTGGGAGGCCGAGGTTGGTAGATCACTTGAGTTCAGGAGTTCAAGACCAGACATGGTGGTGTGCACCCAGGAGTTTGAGGCTGCAGCAAGCCGAGACCATGCCACTGCAGTCCAGCCTGGGTAACAAAGCAAGACTTAATCTCAAAAAAAAAAAAAAGAAAGAAAAAAGAAAAAAAGTAGAAAAGAAGGCCTGGGCCCAGTCACTCATGCCTGTAACCCAGCACTTCGGGAGGCCCAGGTGGCCAGATCATTTTAGTTCAGGAATTTGAGATGAGATTTGGCAACATGGTAAAACCCCATCTCTGCCAATAATACAAAAAATTAGCCAGGCGTAGTGGTGTGCGGCTGTGGTCCCAGCTATTCAAGAGGCTAAGGTAGGAGGATTGCTTGAGCCCAGGAGATTGAGTCTGCAGTAAGTATGACCATGCCACTGGACTCCAGCCATAGTAACAGAGCCAGACCTAATCTCAAAGAAAAAAAAAAAAGAAAAGGAAAGGAAAGAAAAAATGGCTGGGCACAGTGGCTCATACCTGTAACCCAGCACTTTGGGAGGCAGAGATGGGCAGATCACTTGAGTTTGGGAGTTTGAAACAAGACTTGGCAACATGGCAAAACCGAATCTGTACCAAAAATACAAAAAATTAGACAGGAGCGTTGGTGTACACCTGTGGTCCTAGCTGTTCAAGAGAATGAGGTGAGGTGATCACTAGAGCCTAGGAGGTTACGGCTGCAGCAAGGCATGATCACGCCACTGCACTCCAGCCAGGGCAACAGAGCAAGACCTAATCTCAAATAAAATGAACGAACAAACAAACAACAACAACAACAAACAGAAAAAAAAGGGCCGGGCACAGTGGCGAATGCCTGTAACCCAGCACTTTGGGAGGCAAAGGAGGGCAGATCACTTGAGTTCATGAGTTCAACACCAGACTGGGCAACATGGGAAAACCCAATCTCTACCCAAAATACAAAAAGTTAGCCAGGCGAGTTGGTCCCTGTGCACCTGTGGTCCCAGCTATACAAGAGGCTGAGGTGATAGTGTTGCTTGAGCCCAGGAGGTCGAGGCTGCAGCAAGCTGTGACCAAGTCACTGCACTGCAGCCTTGGTAACAGAGCAAGAAATAATGTCAAAAAATAAAAAAATAAAACAAAAAAAGGGCTGGGCACAATGGCTCACATCTGGAATCCATTATGTTGGGAGATCGAGGTGAGCAGATCACTTGAGTTCAGGAGTTTGAGACCAGACTTGGGCAATATGGCCAAACTCAATTTGTACCAAAAATACATAAAATTATCCAGGCATAATGGTGTACACTTGTGGTTTCAGCTATTCAAGAGGCTGAGTTGGAAGGATCGCTTGAGACCAGGAGGTTGAGGCTGCAACAAGTGGTGAACACGCCACTGCACTCCGCACTCCAGCCTGGGTAACAGAGCAAGACCTAATCTCACAAGAAAAAAAGGGCTGGGCACAGTGGCTCGCGCATTGTAATCGAGCCCTTTGAAAGGCTGAGGTGGGCAGATCACTTGATTTCAATGGTTTGAGATGAGACTGGGAAACATGGAAAAACTACATCTCTAAGAAAAATACAAAAAATTAGCCAGGCGTGGTGGTGTGCACCTGTAGTCCCAGCTACTCAAGAGGCTGAGGTAGGAGGATCCCTTTAGCTTAAAAGCGTGAGGCTGCAGCAAGCCATGACCATGCCAGTGCACTCCAGCCTGGGTAACAGAACAAGACCTAATGTCAAAACCAAAACCAAAACCAAAACCAAAAACCAAAAACCAAAAACATAACAAAAAAACCAAAAAAATAGAAAACAGGAAAACAAAAACTGAGCACAGTGGCTCACGCCTGAAACACAGCAGTTTGGGAGGCCAAGGTGGGCAGATCACTTGAGATCAGGAGTTTAAGACAAGACTGGGCAACATGGCAAAACCCATCACTACCAAGTCTACAAAAACCTCGCCAGGCATGGTGGTGTGCACCTGTGATCCAAGCTATTCAGGAGGCTGAGGTGAGAAGGATCACTTCAGCCTAGAAGGTTATGGCTGCAGCAAGTCATGATCATGCCACTGCACTCCAGCCAGGGCAACAGAGCAAGACCTAATCTCAAATAAAATGAACGAACAAACAAACAAACAACAACAACAACAAACAGGAAAACAAAAAAGGGCCGGTCACAGTGGTGAATGCCTGTAACCCAGCACTTTGGGAGGCAAAGGAGGGCAGATCACTTGAGTTCATGAGTTCAACACCAGACCGGGTAACATGGGAAAATCCAATCTCTACCAAAAATACAAAAAAATCATCCAGGTGTGATGGTTTGCACCTGTGGTCCCAGCTATTCAAGAGGCTGCAGTGGGAGGATTGCTTGAGCCCTTGAGGTGGAGGCTGCAGCAAGCCATGATCACACCACTGCACTCCAGCCTGGGTAATTGGGTGAGAACTAATGTTAAAAAAAAAAAAAAGGAAAAAGAAAGAAAAAAAAAGGGCTAGGCACAGTGGCTCATGCATGTAACCAGCACTATGAAAGGCCAAGGTGAGGAGATCACTTGAATTCAGAAGTTTGACACCAGAATGGGCAACTTGGCAAAACCCCATCACTACTTAAAAAAAAAAAAATTAGGCATGGTGATGTGCACCTGTGGTTTTAGCTATTCAAGAGGCTGAGATGGGAGGATCACCCTAACCCTAGAGGTTGAGGCTACAGCATGCGGTGATCATGCCACTGCACTCCAACCTGGATAATAGCAGGAGAACTAATCTCAAAAAAAAAAAAAGGAGGACAATAGAAGAAAAAAGGGCTTGGCACAGTGGCTAACACCTGTAACTAGGCACCTTGGAAGGCCGAGGTGGGCAGATCGCTTGAATTCGGTGGGTTTGAGACCAGATTTTGCAATATGGCAAGAGCCCATCTCTACCAAAAATACAAAATTTTGCCCAGGCATCGTGGTGTGCACCAGTGGTCTCAACTATTCAAGAGGCTGAGGTGGGAAGATCGCTTGAGCCCAGGAGACTGAAGCTACAGCAAGCCATGACCACACCACTGCAGTCCAGCTTGGGTGACAGAGCAAGACCTAATCTCCCCCTCCCCCCAAAAAAAAGAAAGAAGAAAAAAGAAAAATAAAGCTGGGCACAGTGACTCATGCCTGTAACCCAGCACTTTGAGAGGCGAAAGTGGACAGATCACTTCAGTTCAGGAGTTTGAGACAAGACTTGGCAACATAGCAAAACCACATCTCTACCAAAAATAGAAAAAATTCACCAGGCGTGTTTGTATACACCTGTGTTCCCAGCTATTCAACAGGCTAAGGTGGGAGAATGGCTAGATCCCAGGAGGTTATGGCTACAGCAAGCTGTGATCATTGCTGCTGCATGCTACCCTGCATAACAGAACATGACTTAAATGCAAAAAAAAAAAAAAAAAAAAGGTAGAAAAAAGGGCTGGACACAGTGGCTCATGCCTGTAACCCAGCTCTTTGGGAGGCCAAAGTGGGCAGATCACTTGAGTCCGGAGTTGGAGACCATACTGGGCAACATGGCAAAAGCCCATCTATAGGAAAAACACAAAATATTAGCCAGCCTTACTGCTGTGCACCTGTGGCCTCAGCTACTCAAAAGGCTTGGATGGGAGGATTGCTGTAGCGCATGAGGTTGAAGCTGCAGCAAGTGGTGGTCACGTGGCTGCACTCCAGCCTGGGTAAGAGAGCAAAACCTAATCTCAAAAAAAAAAAAAAGAAAGAAAAGAAAAAAGGGCTGGGCACAGTGTTTCACTCCTGTAACCCAGTACTTTGGAAGCCCAAAGTTGGGCAAATCACTTAAGACTTGAATTTAGGAGTTCGAGACCAGACGTTGCAACATGACAAAACTCAACCTCTACCAAAATACAGAAAATCAGCCAGGCATGGTGGTATGCACCTGTGATTTCAACTATTCAAGAGGCTGAAGTGGAAGGATCACTTTAGCCCAAAAGGTTGAGGCTTTAGCAATCCATGACCATGCCACCCAACTCCAGCCTGAAAAACAGAGTGAGACCTAATATCAAAATAAAGAAAAAAGAAGAAAAATGTCAGTGCACAGTCACTTGTGCCTGTAACTTAGCACTTTGGGAGGCCAAGGTGCACAGATCACTTGAGTTCAGAATTTCAAGACCAAACTGGGCATTATGGCAAAACCCCATTTCTACCATAAATACAAAAAATTAGTCAGGCGTGATGGTGTGCACTTGTGGTCCCAGCAATTCAAGGGGATGTGGTGGGAGGATCACTTGAGTCCAGAAGTTTTAGGAGGCAGCAAGCCATGATCATGCCGCTGCACTCTAGCCTGCATAACAGAGCAAGACCTAATCTCAACAACAACAAAAACGTGGCCGGGCACAGTGGCTCATGCCTTTAACCCAGCATTTTGGGAGGTCAACTTGGGCAAATCGCTTGAGTTCAAGAGTTGGAGACCAGAGTGGGCAACATGGCATAACCCCATCTCTACGAAAAATACAAAATAGTAGCCAGGCTTAGTGGTCTGTACCTGTGGCCTCAGCTATTCAAGAAGCTTAGGTGGGATGATCGCTTGAGCCAGGAGGTTGAGGCTTCAGCAAGCCGTGAACATGATGCTGCACTCCAGCCTGGGTTAAAGAACAAGACCTAATCTAAAAAAGAAAGAAAAGAAAGAAAGAAGAAAGAAAATAAGAACTGGGCACAGTGGCTCGTGCCTGTAACAGAACATTATGGGAGGACAAGATGGGTCTATCACTTGAGTTCAGGAGTTCGAGACTTGCCTGTACAACATGGCCAAACCTCATCTCTACCAAAAAGACAAAAAATTAACCAGGCGTGGTGGTGTGCACCTGTGGTTTCAGCTATTCAAGAGGCTGAGGTGGGAGGATTGCTTTAGCCTGAAAGGCTGAGACTGCAGCAATTCATGACCACGCCATCACATTCCAGCCTGGGAAACAGCACAAGACCTAATCTGAATCCTGCCTGTAACTCAGTCCTTTGGGAGGCCGAGGTGGGCAGATCACTTGAGTTCAGGAGTTTGAGACGATACTGGGCAACATGAAAAACTCAATCTCTACCAAAAATATAAAAAGTTAGCCTGGCTTGGTGATGTGCACCCGTTGTCCCAGATATTCAAAAGGCCGAGGTGGGAGGATCACATGAGCCCAGGAGGTTGATGCTGCAGAAGGCCATTACCACGCCACTGCACTCCAGCCTGGGTAACAGATGGAGATCTAATCTCAAAAAACACAAACAAAATAAATAAATACATAAAAAGAAAAAAAGGGCTTGTCACAGTAACTCAAACCTGTAACCCAGCACTTTGGGAGGCCAAGGAGAGATCACTTGAGCTCATGAATTTGAGACAAGACAGGGCAACATGGCAAAACTACATCTCTACCAAAAAAAAATAAAATGAGCCAGAGGTGTTGCTTCACATTTTAGTTCTTACTATTCAAGAGGCTGAGGTGGGAGGATCAGGAGGTTAAGGCTGCAGCAAGCCGTGACTGCGCCACTGCACTCCAGCCTGGGTAACAGAGCAAAACCTAATCACAAAAGAAAACAAACAAACAAAAAAGAAGACATAAGTGCTGGACACAGTGGCTTACACCTGTAATCCAGCACTTTGGGAGGCCGAGGTGGGCAGATCACTTGATTTCAGGAGTTTGAGACAAGACTTGGTCCTATGGCAGACCCTCATCTCTATGGAAAATACAAAAAATTAGCCAGGTGTGTTTGTGTACACCTGTGGTCTTAGCTATTCAAGAAGCAGAGCTGAGAGGACCACTAGAGCCTAGGAGGTCAAGGCAGCAGCAAGCTGTGATCACGCCACTGCACTCCTGCCTGCAAAACAGAACAAGACCTAATAAAAAAAAAAAAGATAGAAAAAAGGCTGGGCACAGTGGCTCATGCCTGTAACCCAGCACTTTTGGAGCTTGAGGTGGACAGATGACTTGAGTTGAGGAGTTGGAGACAAGATTGGTCAACATGGCAAAACCTCATCTCTATAAAAAGTAAAAATATATTAGCCAAGTTTAGGGGTGTGCACCTGCGGC
Source organism: Cheracebus regulus (assembly GCA_963574635.1). NCBI lineage: Eukaryota > Metazoa > Chordata > Mammalia > Primates > Pitheciidae > Cheracebus > Cheracebus regulus. Next base: position 18,677 of record CAUYQU010073558.1, on the reverse strand, counting down.
CCCAGCCATTCAAGAGGCTTTGATAAGAGAAATGCTTGAGCCTAGGAGTTTGAGGTTACAGCAAGCTGTAATTACTCTGTTGCACTCGAGACTGTGTAAAAGAGAGAGATTTTAATGTAAAAAAAAGAAAGAAAAGAAAGAAAAAAGAAAAAGAAAAAAAAGAAAGAAAGAAAAAGAAAAGAAAGAAAAGTAAAAAAGGAGTTTAGGAGTTCAGTACCAGAACAGGCAACATGGCAAAACCCCATCTCTACCAAAAACACAAAAAATTAGCCAGTGGTGGCATTGTGCACCTGTGTTACCAGCTATTCAAGAGGCTGAGTTGGCAGAATCACTTGAGCCAAGGAGATTGAGCCTGCAGTAAGCTGTGATCATGCCACTGCACAACAGCCTGGGCTACAGAGCAAGACCTAATCTCAAAATAATTTTTTGAAAAAGAAAAACATGTCACGCCTATACCCCAGCACTTTGGGAGGCCAAGGTGGGCAGATCACTTGAGTTCAGGAGTTCGAGACTAAATTTGGCAACATGGGAAAACCGATCTCTACTAAAAATCTGAAAAATTTGCCAGGCATGGTGGTGTGCACCCATGGTCCCAGCTATTCAAGAAGCTGATGTGTGAGGATCGGATCGCTTGAGCACAGGATGTTGAGCCTGTAGCAAGCCGTGATGATGCCACTGCACTGCGGCCTGACAAAAAGAGGGACTTAATCTCAAAAAAAAAAAAAAAAGGAAAATAAAAGAAGAAGAAGAAAAAATGGCTGGGCACAGTGGCTCACACCTGTAACTCTGCACTTTGGGATGCTGAGATAAGCAGATCACTAAAAAACATAAAAAAGTAGCCAGGCATGGTTGTATGCACCTGATGTCAAAGCTATTCAAGAGGCTGAGGTGTGAGAATCACTTTATTCCAGGAGTTTGAGGCTGCAGCAAGCCATAATCATGCCACTGCACTCTACCCTGGGTAACAGGGTAAGACATCATCCCCCACCACCCAAAGAAAAAAAGAAAGAAAAAGAAAAAAGAATAACGGGCTGGGTACAGTGGCTCATGCCTGTAAACCAGCACTTTGGGAGGCCAAGGAGGGCTGATCACTTGAATTCAGGAGATCGAGACTAGACTAGGCACCATAACAAAACCCTACCTCTACCAAAAATACATAAAATTAGCCTGGCGTGGTGGTGTGCACCTGTGGTTTCAGCTATTCAAGAGGCTGAGTTCGGAGGATCGCTTGGGCTCAGGAGGTTGAGACTGCAGCAAACCGTGACTATGCCACTGCACTCCAGCCTGGGTAACAGAGCTAGACCTTGTCAAAAAAAAAAAAAAAAAAGGAAAAAGAAAAAATGGCTGGGCACAATGGCTCAGGCCTGTAACCCAGCACTTTCAAAGGCCGAGATCCTGATTCACCCTCAGGATCGTCCTGAGTCGGAGACTGCTGGGACCCCACATCCTGGCTACACCTGCTCCAGAACCTCCTGCGGGTTCTGCTGGCATCAGTGTGGGGCTAAGTGTGTGGGCCTGCACACATATGTCAAGGGTGAGCGAAGGGAGAGGGCAGTTCTGGAATGGCGTGTGTGCAGATGTGGAACATGCACGTTCATACAGGCACGGGTTTGTATGCGTGGTGGTGGTCTGTGTGTCAGCCTGCCGGATGCATGTGCGGTGCATCTCAACACTGCCGGGAGGGGCTTGGGGACACCCGGAAGCCTGTCATGTGGGGTGCAGCCACAGCTTCAAAGGGAAGTCGGCTGTGGGCCCCAGGTACCAGAGTTATGCTCAAGGCGGGTAGGGAAAATGGGACAGAGACCGATCCATTCACTTTCCCCTCCACTGGAGACTTTGGACTGCCTCAGGTTGGCTTTTAGTGTCTGGAGAGCCCTGAGCCTCAGGTAGGGAAGGTGGGAGGTGGAAGAACACTCGCTGAGGCCCAATCCAGCCCTCCGGGAGAATCCAGATGCTGGCCACAATTGGGCAGGAATCATGCTCTTCCTGGTCGTTTCCATCAGTCATCCCGAGGCCCCTAGAAGGTGAAAGTGGGAACAGAGACACAGAACTGTTTCATTTTCCTGTGGTGCTGCGGTGGTGGGCTCTTCTCCGGAACCCTAGCCTGGGTGCTGGCTGACTGAGGTTGGAGCTTGGCAGGGAGAACCAGGAGAGATGGTTCTCCAGGATAACATGAGCCTGCTCCCTGGGCACGTGCCCTGTCTGACAGCTTAGTTGCCTCAGTATGGGTCAGGGAAGGGGGCACCTACATTTTGGCGACTGTCTTGAATGGAGGAGGAGCCTTCTTGAGGGAGTGTATCCAAGACTCTCCACCTCCTCCTAGCAGGAGATAAGCTCACTCCCACACCCCTAAGAGTTCTCTGTGCACTCCATGGAGCCCCTACCCCTCCCACAAAGACTCCTGAGGGTCCCAAGTGGCCTCCTGTCTATTGACTGGGTCCCAGGTGGGGAGCCTCAAGAAGTCCCCAGGTATTGCATAGGCTGAGGCCCAGGAGAGAGGGACTCCTGGGGTTAGGGGTGGGGACCCAGCAGGCCCCAAGGATCATGTGGGGGAGGCGAGACCAAAGTCAGCACTTAATTAACCCAGAGTGTCCCAAGGGTAGGGGTGGGGAGGATCCACACCCCAAGACTACAATTCCTTCTCACAGCATTGCTGTGGAGTGAGAAAGGGGCTTGCACCCCTGGATAGTAGGTTTCTGTGGTAGCACACTGCTACTGGCACTGTCACCTGTGTCCTAATGGCCCCTCGCTGTCTTCTCTAGGTTGGCCTGAGGTGTGGGGTTCTGTCCAGGAGATGAACCAGCTTGCTTTCTGAATCTACCTTGGTGGGAGTGGGAATTGGCCCCAACCCTAGCCTTGCCTTTCTCAGGCCCAAAATATGCTGGTCTAGCTCAGCCTGTGGCTGTCATTGGCTCCAACCAGAAGCAAGGAAAGGGCTTGTCCTTGCTTGTTGTTCACTGAAACCTGTGACATTGCCCTAATCATAGCAAGATTGAGCTGTCCTTTCTAGGCCACTGAGAGTTCCCAGGAGCAGGATGCTGGCTGGGGGAGGTAGAGGCAGGCCAGTGTGGCCCCAGCAGATGGACTTCAGATGAGCCCCTCATGGGTCACTGGGCATCTGCTGCCCCAAGGACAGTCCTGATCCTTCCTTGGTCTTGCCTTAGAGCTTTGTCTTTTTTCAGCACATAGTTTTTCCATCAATACAATGGGAGTAGTGGCCAACTAGCACTCTGTGGTCCCTGGAGACTCCCTCCTTGGATTTTCTTTCTTTCTTTTCCTTCCTTCCTTCCTTCCTTCCTTCCTTCCTTCCTTCCTTCCTTCCTTCCTTCCTTCCTTCCTTCCTTCCTTCTTCCTTCTTCTTCTTTCTTTCTTTCTTCCTTTCTTCCTTTCTTCCTTTTCTGTCTCTTTCATTTTTTTTTTTTGAGGTGGGGTCTCACTCTGTCTCCCAGGCTGGAAGTGCAATAGCATGCTCTTGGCTCACTGCAACCTTTTCCTCCTGAGTTCAAGCAATTCTCCTGCCTCAGCCTCCTGCGTAGCTGAGATTACAGGTGTGCACAACAATACCCAGCTAATTTTTTGTATTTTTAGTACAGACAGGGTTTCACCATGTTGGTCAGGCTGGTCTTGAACTCCTGACCTCAAATGATCCACTCACCTCGGCTTCCCAAAGTGCTAGAATTACAGGCATGAGCCACCACACCCAGCTGCCTCCCTGGACTTTCACACATGCCCCTGATGCTATCTTGCCCCCGATGCTATCTTGCCCCCCATGTGCCTTGGAATAGCCATCTGTAGCTTGGGGGCTGGGGGTGGATCCAGGCTCCTCATGCTCTGGGACCTTCCTGCTGGTGCTACAGCACTGTCTGCTGGGCTGCCCTGAATCCTGTGGAGGGGGAGGGCAGATGGGAGTGGTATAGCTTGTACAGACTGATGTCTCCAGTTACCTCTTCTAGGGGACTGCCCTCCAGAGCCAAGTCCAGTATCTCAGCATTGGCTTTGGGCCTAGGGACCTGGGCTGGAGGCCTGGCTCTGCCATTTTTGACAAGATCAGCACGTCAGAGGAGTGTCACAAGAAATCTGTGAATTTGTAGATAATACTCAGATTCCATGGTTTGGCTGCAGTGGGTATCACTATGGCATCTTGGAATAGGACCCCGTGGTGGAGGCAGGAGACCTGCTTCTTGTTGTGTCTTGTTGGTGACTTTGGGATGAATGGGTCTCCTTATCTGTATATGAGGGGTGGGGGCAGGGCACACCAAGTGACCCTCAGACACAGTGCCCCTACAAATTATGAAGTCCCAAAAAGGAGAGGGTCTTGGGAGTTGGATGGAGGAAAATCAAACAGAAGGGTCTCCTGGAGTGGGGGTAACGGGGGTTCTGTGTAGAATGATTCATTAAACCAAGGGTTCTGCAGCTAAAAATACACAAGTTGGGGTCAGGTGCAGTGGGTGGTTCATGCATGTGATCTCAGCACTTTGGGAGGCCAAGGTGGGAAGATCACTTGACTCCAGGAGTTCAAGACCAGCCTGAGCAACATAGTAAGACCCTGTTTCTGCAAAAAAAAATACCAAAATTCAAACTTACCCCTACCCCTCCCCCGACTCCCAGAACCCTTAACAGGCCTCAAGCTGGAGCTGCCTCTCCCTCCACAGTGCCCATTGGACTTTGCCCACCAGACACTGAGTTTTTCTTATGCCTGGGATGACCTCTGTCTCTATGGAGCATCCCTCGGGCTTGGAGGGACACCACCTTCCCAGAACAATGTGCAGGCTGTGGCACAGCCCTGTGTCTTCCAGAGGGCATGCCAGCCTTCATCAGTGAGCCAGCCCTGCTCAGAGCCTGTGAGGCCTGCATGGGATGCCGAAGAGAAGACCTGCCTGCCCAGATGCAGGAAAGAGGAGCTCCAGCCCAGTCTCAGTGAGCACTCTGGACTGCCCATCCCCGAGGCAGTCCAGTTCCCAGTACCTTCCCCCAGCACTAAGCTCCTGTGCCCAAGAGTGCGAGTCTCTACCACAAAAGGAGGGTGCAAGGCCGCCCAGCTTTCCACCAATGCCTGTTATTGACAATGTCTTCAGCCTGGCCCCTTACCATGACTATCTGGATGTGCCTGTGCCTGAGGCCACAGTCGAGCCTGACTCAGCCCCAGACACCAATGAAAGCCAGGACAAAAGTTGCAGGGGGACCCTGTCTGCTCACGAGGGCCCCTCAGGGAGTAAGCCCCTAAGGGGCTTACTTAAGGAGGAGGTAACCCTGGATTTGAGTGTGAGGAAGCCCACAGCAGAGGCCTCCCCCGTCAAGGCTCCCAGTCCTGTGGAACATGCCAAGCTCACTGCAGCCATGGGCATGCCATATGTGGGCAACATGGCATCAGATCTGCCAGTCCTGAAAAAGATAGACACAGAAGCACCAGGTTTACCTGGGCTGCCAGTGACCACCGATACCATGCCAAGGACCAACTTCCACAGCTCTGTGACCTTCATGTTCCAGAAGTTCAAGAACCTTCTTCTGGCACATTTGCCTACAGCCGTGGTCCCATCCATGCCCACCTCAGCTCCTGCTCCCGCACAGCCTGTGCCCACCCCTATATCTGGGCCCATTGGATTCTTGCTCAGCAGCCCTTGTCCCTGACCCGCTTCAGCCTGGCACTGCCCAGCCTTCCAGTCATAGCTGTAGCCTCCCCTGGCCCTGCTCCAGCTCTATCCCCTGCTCCGGCTCTGGCTCTTGCTCAGGCTTGGGCTCCAGCTTCAGCTCTAGCTCCAAGCCCTGCTCCAGGCCCTGCTTTGGCATCTACTTCAACCTCAGAGGACTCCCTGGAGCAGCACTTTACAGGACTAGACGCATCCCTGTGTGATGCTATGTCAGGCTCAGTGGCCCACTCTCCTCCAGAGAAGCTTCACCATGAGTGGCTAGAGATGGCTGGGTCCTGGGGCTGGACTGCGTGGCAGGACTGCCAGGATGTGCAGGGGCTGCTGGCCAAGCTGCTGCTCCAGCTGCAGCGCTTCTATCACACCCACCACTGCCCCTTCCCCAATGTGGTGGGAGCTGGCGACATCTTTGTGTCCGTCCACCTGGTGAAGGAGTGGCTCTTCCCTTGGCTGCCACCTGCTTTTGTGGATCATGTGCTGCAGGAGCATCATGTGGAACTGTGGCCCACCACGCTGTCAGAGGAGTGGGTGCTGTGGGAGCTCTTCCTGCCAGGCTGCACCTCATGCATGCTGAAGCTACTGGAGCTATGCCAGCTGCCTGACATTTACCCCAACCTGCTCGGCCTACAGTGGCGTGACTGTGTATGCCACCAGCTGGGTAAGCCTGGGGCAGCCCCAGTGGCCACCGGAGCAGTGTGAGCAAGTGACGTGTGTGTGCTGTGTGAGTGGTCACAGCTGGGGCTGAGTGATTTTAGGGAATCCTGCCTGGGCAGGGGGCTCTCAGGTGGGCTCTAGATGCCCCCACCCCTTGACCCTCCAGACCTCAGTGAGCACCTTCACAGCATCCTTTCCAGTCCTCTGAACATGCCAGCTGCTCTTTCCCCATGGAAACTCCTTGGCTTCCCCTGGTGCTGCACCTTCCTGGGTCCCTCCTTCTCTGCCTGTGCCTTCTCCATCCTGGGTTGTAGTGTTCCTGGTTCTCTGGTCAGGCCCTGTTTTCTAGCTGAGATCATTTCCCTGAGTCCAGCCCAGCCTCCCCTTTCTGAGCTGTAATCCCAAATAACCCACTGCCTGCTGGTCTTTTGCACATGGGTCTCTCTCCCACACTGAACTCATCCCAATTCACACTCCCAAGCCTTCCCCTAAGCTCACTCGTCACCCTTGGTCTTTTCCACGTCAGTAAAGGGCACCCCCATCCACAAAGCTCCTCATGCCCGAGACCTGCTGAGGGTCACAGGTGCCTTTTTGACTGTGCAGTTTTGAAGTCCTCCCCAGCCCTGACATCACAGAAGTGTGCCCATAGGTCACGTTGTTTTGTGGTTTGCTTTTCCTCTACTCAATGATGTCTTGCACCTACTGTTCTCCAGCTTGTGTTTTTAATGTCCTGGAGGACCACACAACTGCCGAAGTGTTGTGTGGTGTGTATGATCACACTTCCTCAGCTAGGGATCTGGCCATGGGACCAAGTGGATTCTGCCATTGCCCCTCCTGCATCAGTACACCTGGCATCACGACCTGAGGGCCTCTCTAGTTTTACTCTCCCTGTGTCTTCCACCTCCACCACTTCCCATTTCCAACACTCCACCTCTTCCTATAGAAACTGTTCCTAGTTCCATTCCGAGACCCCATGGGTCCTAGTGGTGTTGGGTAGGTGGCTTACTGCCTGGTGAGAAATGCTGGTCACCAGACCCCAGCACGTACCCCTTCCCAGAGCCAAGCCTGCCCTTCATGGTCTGGGTGGAACTGTCACAACCTCCCCATTGCTAGTGACCGTGCAACCCACTGACCTTAGCTCAGGTGGTGGGGGTGGTGTGCTGGGCCCACTCTCTAGAGAACCCGCCCCTGCTGGGCTCTATTTCCCCAAAGACTTGTTCTCAGGGCAGCTAAGGTGGCTTCCCGGGCCCGTCTTCCCCCTCCACCTGGGCCTGGGGCCAGTCCACTGGGGCTTGTTAGACCTGCGTGGCATCCTGGTGGTGGTCAGTGAGCCCAGCCACACTGTCCCTCCTGTACCAGCCTGGCCTGACTTTAGGCCGAGATTTGAGTTGCAGCTGCCATCGTCCCCTTACACTGATCATATCGGCCCAGGAAGACCTCTGGGCTGTGAAGGGGATAGGTAAGCACAACACACTGTGGCCACTGCAGTGACAACCTGGGGGAGGGTTCTTGGGTCCCAGAAGGGGTGCCTGAATTGAACCCTGAAGACAAGTAGGAAGTCACATGCAAAGTGGGGTCTGGGTGGAGAGAACCACAGTTGCAGAGTCTTGGTGAGATAGGAGCAGGGAAATCCCCAGGTGGGGCTGGAGCTCCCAGAACTAGAAGAGGCAGGGCTGGGAAGCCTGGCTAGAAATCCAGCAACCCGTGGACTCAGTCTCACAACCTGAGGAATAGGGGCATGAGCCACGTGGAATCATTTGAGACTACTCCTGTGGGGAGGGAAGAATTGCAGCGGAGGTGGAGTTTCTGAACCCTGGGCTTCCCCAGGCCCTGGGCAGCCATGGGCGCCTTGTCAGCCCCATCAGTCACATCCATCTCATTTCCAGCACCTGACTGGAGTGGGCGCTTTATTGTTTTTCCTTAGATCCTCCCTCCTCTCCCTTCCCTTCCCCCCTCTCCTCCCTCCTCTCCCTTCCTCCCCTTTGTCTCCCTCTCTCCTGCACACCTGTGTCCCTGCTGTGTGCCTGACACACATCTTGCCAATGGCAACCAGGCAGAGTGAGGCTTCAGAACAGGCAGGGCTCAGCACCTGGGTTTCCCTGTGGCCCCAGATAACTCAGGATATTGCAGCGGCCAGGCTGGAGTGGCATAGAGCCAAGCCAGGCTGGAGCAAGGTGCTGCTCTGTCCCAGGAGGTTCTCTTTTCCCCTCCCGGCTCTAGCCTGAGGGGAGAGACTTAACCAGGCCTTGGGAGTTCTAGCCTAAGGGAGAAGATGGGACAGTGTCCCAGAGGCCCCCAGCTTGAGGTGGTGGGGGCAGGAACAGGACTGCCTGGGACTGTCAGTCTGAGGGAGGTGGTGCCCTATCTGGCTGCCACCCCTCACAAGTTTTTTTTTTTTTTTTGAGATGGAGTCTTGCTCTGTCATCCAGTCTAGCTCCTCTCCTACCCATAATTCACAACTCAGAGTTCTAAGCTCAGTGGCTGCATCTCCTCAAACCCTGTAAACCTCTCAGACCCAACCCCTACCACCCCTCAGAGGGGCTGGGGCTTCAGCTTGGGGCCCCCCTGCACAGGAAGCTGGGGCTTCTCTGCCCCTTCTGCTGAGGCCTTGATGACCCCTCAATGAGGCCTGGGCTTCCAGCTGCCTTGAGTAGGCAAGAGACTCTGCAGACAGCCCCTACTCAAAAAGGGGCTGGGGACCCTGGGGACCCTGCCTACCTTGTCACAAGGCTTGCTACCTCCCTGGGGCTGGAACGGGGGTAGCCCTGTCCAGCCTTTGCTTCCACCCCTCAGCTTGCCACCTTCTGGCCCCATGGACATACCAGGATCCCAGCTTCCAGAAGCCAGGTCTTCCCCAGCCCTGCCTGCTGCACCCTGGCACCTCTAAGCCCAGCAGGCTGCAAGGGTCCCTAGCTCCTAAAGGACTGGTCCTCACCCAATCTGCCAAGTGATTCCCCAGAGGCCAGTGGGCATTCCTGGCCCCAGCCCTTGCCCCTTCTGAATGTCGCCAGCTTGGAGGTTTCTTCTAGACCTGTGAATGAATGCTATCCCATCTGGAGTTAACTAAGACCTCTCTCCTGGTCTCCTGGGTACTTCTGGCCCCAATCCCCTGGCAGCCTGGTCTCCAGCATTCCTGGGACTGATGGGGAGGCCTCTGTCAGCTCTGCAGGTGCCACTCTGCACACAAGACTCGCTTTCCTTGCAACCCCAGCCGGAAGCCTCATTCTTTGTGGTGCCAGGCCCAGCCCTCTGATGTGGACCCTAAACCTCCAGCTGGCCCAGCCCTGCAGAAGAGGTGCCCAAAGCCATCTGCTGTGGTTCCTCTCATGCTGGTCTCCCCCAGGAGCCTGGTAGTACAGATCTCAGTGGCAACAGGGGGCACAGCTAAGTCTTCCTTCCTCCTCATCCCCTCATGGGGGGCTCTGTCCACCAAGGTGCCTGACTGATGGGGAACCCACACCCACAGTGCCCATCTTTCTCACTGCTGGCCCTTCCACAGCCTGGATGCTTGAGCCTGGGCAGAGAGGTGACAACCCCAGGACTGTCTTCGCAAGCAGAGAGGCTGCTTGGCACCAGGCCCTGACTCCTTGGGCTGAGCTCAGCAGCAGGCATGTCACCAAGGCCCCCTGGGAAGAAAGGGCTCAGCCCTGAGGACCCAGCACTCCCCATGCCTGCATGTTTCTGCTGGGCATCCACCCTGGAAACCCAGCTTTCCCCCTGCCCCCAGCTGCTGGCAGCCCCATCCTGACTGATTGAGAATCCTGAAGTCCACACCAGAGCAGCTGGGAGGAGCACCTGCTGTTTCTGCATCTTTTTTTTCTGGAGCTCACTTAGGTGGGAGAAGCTACAGACTCAAGGGAGTCTGTAGGCCACACCTTCCCACTCCCTGGCTGGGTGGGCTTTCATCTCAGGAGTCTGACTGGAAGGCTGGGACCCTCTGGTCACAGAGGCAGGTCTGAGTAGTCCAGGCCCAGTCCTATCCTCCAGCAGGGCCCCTCCTGTTCATTTGTGCAGCTGGCTTTGCCCAAAGCACAGGTGAAGTCTGTGTGGACTGCATCCCCTGACCCCAAGGGGACTCTCTGGCTCCAGTCCTGGTCTGGAACTCAGATGCCTTAGAATTAGAGGCCACATTTGGCAAGGTGCAGCAGCGTGCTCTGCCCACAGCCAGGGCAGGTACCACATTGGCAGCCCCAGACCTGACTCCACAGCTTTTCTGTCCCCTCTCCACTTCCAGCCTACACATCACCTACACTACATGCTGCCCCTGATGAATTCAGACTGTCAGCTTTTGCCAGCTCAGCTGGGAATTCATGCCAACCATAAGGAGAACAGTGCCTCCTGAGTTGGGGGCTATGTGGGAATGGGGCTGGTGTTGGATGGGGAAGGTGGGGGTGAGGCAGGTGTCCGGTGCATCTCTGCTTATTTTCCCTTCTCTTTTGCTCACAAGTGAGGCATCCTCTTCATGTCCCTCTGCCACCCTGAGGATATAAAATACTTCCTCAGGTCTGTCTTCCCTTGGACATAGCCCATCTACCTTCCTGTGGGACTCAGGCCTTTGCTTTGTCCTGTGGCCCACATGGGAAGCAATTATCCCTGCTCTGCTCAGCTGAGAGAGGACAAACTCAGGCAGAGCAGAGGAACAACTGTGTTGTAGTCTGGATGTTAATAGCAGAGTCAAGAGCAGCCCTTCCCTGAGTGGTCAGGTCCAGTGGACACCAAGCATAAAGGCTGTATTAGTCCATTTTGCATTGCTTTAGAGGAATACCTGAGACTAGGTCATTTATTTATTTATTTCAAGGGTTGGGCAGGGCCACTAGGCTGAGGGTTGGAGCCCTACCTCCTAGTTCCAGCCTGGGTCTCCATCACTGGCTAGCCTGCTCTGCTCACTGTGTTCTCACCACATCTGCTCCCTGCAGCCCAGAGGTCAGTCTGGGTGCAGGCCTGGGGAGAGGTTCAGGAGCAGATTCTGCCCCCCAGCTCATACCTCCTGTGCATCATGGCAGCCAAAACGCAGCAGCAGAACCAGGAGCACTGGCTTGTTCCTGTAATCCCAGTGTTTTGGGAGGCTGAGGTGGAAAGATTGCTTGAGACCAGCCTGCATAACATAGCAAGATTCTGTCTCTACAAAAAATAAAATTAGGCATGATGGCATGCATCTGTAGTCCCAGCTACTCAGGAGGCTGAGGTGGGAGGATCTCATGAACCTGGGAGGTCAAGGATGCAGTGAGCTATGATTGCACCATTGCACTCCAGCCTGGGCAACAGAGCAAGACCCTGTCTCTAACAGAAGAAACAAAGTGCACCAGTGTGTGGATACCAGCTTCTGGTGTGTGGACCTGACCCCACTCGGCCCCATCGGTGAGTGGGAGGCTGCCTGCTGTCTTTCAGAACATTCCCACCACTACACCTGTGTCCCTCCTGTGTTTCCTGGCAGGCTTTGTGAGGGGGCCTGTCACCTACCCCTCTGGCTTCCCTAAGGCACAGCTCAAACCTTTCTTGCCACTGAGAACCTTTTCCTAAAGAGTCTTGCCCTCACCAGCAGGCCTCCTCATTTCAAAGTTTTTGGTTGGGTGAGTACAGAGATTGACTCACTGCTACCAGCTTGGAGGAAATGTCCCTAGGGTTGGGTCTCTGGATGGCATATGAGGATGTAGACGAGGTCCCAGATGCCTGTAACCTAAAGGGCAAGGGCCTCTGCTGTCTGGGCTTCACACAGCCCCTCATCCAGCCTGACCTTCTGGGACAGGCCAGACCCCTCCATCCTTTGGTCTTGGTCCCTACTGGGAACTGTGGTTTCCCTGGCTTACATACTTTGACTCCAAAGGTAATGCTGACATCCCCCATGAGACACAGTGACAGACTGAGACTATCATAGTCTCAGTTACCTGACTCAGAGTCACCATAGCCAGGCAGAGCTTAGATCCTGGCCCTGTTCAAGGCTTTCCCCAATGCCCTTCTAGCTATGGTACCTGTATTCTTCCTCACTCAACTGCAGCTCCCCTCACCCCTTCCACCAGGTGATAGAGAACCTGGCAGGCTGTGACCCATAAAAGACTTCACTTTCATTCTGGTGAGGGATGAGAACCAACTTGGGGTGGGAGGGAAGAGGAGTCTGAGGGCCCTCGCAGCCTTGCCTTTCACCTTTGAAGGATGGTGTCTGGGCAGAAGCATGGTTTAGGATAGACAAGGTGACCCCTAGGTTTATAGCCTGGCCTCAGACAGTTGCTGCTGTGCCACCTTCTCTTCTGCATGTCCTGACCCACCTAGTTATAAGTCCTCAGGTCTCCTGCCATCTGGGCTTTTCCCCTACTCCCTGCCCAGGCACAGCTGTCCTTGTCTTGGACTAATCCTCAGAGATTCTTATCCAGCACTCAGCTTTGCTGGACATCTCAGGCTGGGCTGGCCCCTTGCCCAGCACTAACATCTCCTTGTGAGTCTCAACTAGACTGAGCTGCAGCTTCAGGATCAGGGTAGGCTCTGACTTAATTGACATGACCCAGGACAAGGGGGTTACATCTGCTTAAATTCTTGGCCTTTATGGTCTCTTTGGGAAATGATGCCCCTCTATCCCATGCTTAGGTGCCCATATGTGGCCACAAGTGATTTTCCTACCACTATCCCTACTTCAGGCCGGTGTCCAGGCACCTGTGGCTCCAGGCAGAAACGTGAGTGCAGAGACAGGCCTGGGCAGATGTTCTGCAGGTGCTGCAGGAGGTGAGAGCCTTGGCCACCCAGCCCATGGCCATCCATTCCCCTTCACCTTTGCTGACCCCTAGTCCACCACCCTTCCAGGGCCAGGCATGGAACCAAACTGACTTCTGTCTGCCCCTTGCAGATTCTTGGCTGAGCATGATGGTCTTGGCCATTTCCTTGATTATCCTCAGTAAGAGGTTTATAGAGCCACCTGGGGACATCATATCTGTCTACCAGTTCTTCACCAGAGACATGACTGCCTTGGGCTAGGCCTGGGATAGTCAGGGGTCACACTTGCCTATTGGGACCCAGATTCAGTGGCTTCAATGTAAGCAATGGCCTGATGGTCAGCTGCCCCTTTTCCTCTGCTTGGGGGAGGCAGGAGAGGAAGGTCAGGCAGGAGATCTGCTTCCTGCCCACCTGAGGCTGGTTGGAAGCAGGGTGCCTGTCTGTGCCTGTTTTACCTTGCTGCAGGTACATTGGAAGCTGAACCCCTTTCCTGATCTCTTGCAGGTGTAGATTTCATGTTTCCAATGGGTGTCAGGGTGGGCTCCAGTGCTCTCCTGGCCCTAGGGAACCCTGGGGTCCATGAGGTCTTAGCCGAGGCAGGATTGTTTTCCACACTGTCATCTCCCGACACTGTCACCTCCCCAAACATGGGGCTGCATGCTCTGGTAAATTTAAAGCTTTAAAAGCAAAAGCCAGCCCCTCTCATCTCTCGGAGTGGGTGGCCCCTCCCCTCTCTCAAAGTGGTCGGGGACAGGAGTTGCATGGGCAACCTTCCTTGGGATGCCACAGGTCCCTCTGGACATGCTGCTACCTGGCCACACCTCTTTTCCCTTTCATCTTTCTCATTGACCAATGGGCTTTGAGCATTAAGGCTATGTCCCTATTCTACATTCTAGTGGGGCCCTGGTTATGCCTCCTCTGGCTCAGTCACACAGTTGCCTGGTAGGTGACTGAAGCTGCATACCGGTGCTCCCTTAAATTTTGCTGATGTGACCTCAAGCCCACCTCCTGCTCCATCCCGCCATGTGGATGTCAGAAGAAACTCAAAAGATCAAATTGGCTGTGGCTAGGAAAAAGGTAAAACGCACACAGATCCCCTCTAATGGCAAGACCACTGCCAGAGTCCATAGCACTTCTGAGACACAGCAGGCTGGTCCCCCCAACCCTGGCGCCTCTGGGCTCCCCCTACCAAAGTCTGGTCAGTCAGCCCCACTCCTTCAGCAAGGAGCCCAGTCCCAACCCTTGCCAATCACCCCAGGATGACTTTGGATGTTTAACTCCTGAGGTTCCCCACTCCCTACTTGGGCCTCACCTTTTGCTGTCCCATGCCTGACCTCCCTGGGCTCTTTGGGCTCATGTCTCTAAGTACCTGGGTCTCCCAGCCCAGTCCCCACCCTCACCAGTCATTTCTGGGTGACTTTGGGCTGGTGACTCCTGGGGCTCCCTGCTGCAGACTCTGCCCTCCCCTTCTGCTACCCCAATCTCAACCTCCCTGGGTTCTTTGGGCTGGCATCTCCAAGGACCTGGGTCCCAGCCCTATATCCCCCTCCCCCATCATGGAGCAGTGACTCAGACATCTAATTGATGTGGTCCCCTCCCCCAGGAGGAATGAAATGTAGTGATGTCACAGTCCCCCTAGAAATCATCATTTCTGCTGCAAGACAGGTCTTTGATATAACAACCCAATCCCCTAAGCATTCTCATCCCATTTCTGGTTCCTTTGGTTGCAGAACAAATTTTCAGCTGGAGGGGAATGGGGACTGTGGGACCTAGGAGCAAGAAGTTTCAGGCTGCCTTACTCCTTTAACATAGTCATTGACAGTGTGAAAAGACTACACTTCCCCCATGAGCGCAAAATGTTAACAGTGTCTTTAGGTGGCAATGGGAGAATGGGTTTGATTTGGTTTTCTCCAAGGCTGCTTCTACTCTCCAGAGAGATTTTAACATTTCTTTCTGAGTTCTTCACCTCATATTTGAATTCTCCATGGTTCTGAGACCAGACTGCCCTTCAGTCAGTAGTCTCTGGAGTGAGGTCTGCTCATCTTCTGTGGAACAGGTCTTGGAAAACTAAACTTGACAGCTTGAATTTTTCTCATATCATCTCAACCTGGGGTACTTTGAGTGCCACAGGATAAATGTGGGGCATCTTTCTGAAGCATCAGTTTCCCTTAATTCTCTTGAGAAAAAACATTAATGTACTTAGGGATGACTGTCACATAGGTTTCTAAGAGTATGCCAGACTTCTCTCTGAAATGATGCTTGAGTTGTCCTCTTTCTGATGAATTCCCAGATTTAACAGAAAGGCTGCCTTCTGCCCTGAGGACACATTGATATAAAAGTGTGAGAAGTACTGGTGCTCTTCTTAACACTAACAGACCTGTGAGGGTGTATGACTTTAAATCACATGGCGTATAGTTCCTGCTTACTTAATGTTGACTTTTCTACCTCTGCCTGTGGTTTGGGTCTCTGGCAGTTGCTGATTCGTGGCAAAACTTCAGAGCTTGAAGTCAGAAGACTGAGTTTAAGTTCTAGTATTGCCATTTTCTTTCTTTCTTTTTTTTCAAAGACATGATATCAATCCCTCTCAGTCACTAAGTGATTGTGACAACACCTTGTATAGTTGTTGGTGGCATTAAATCAGATGGTGTATAACATTTTGTAAAAACTGTAAAGTAGGATGTGACTGTAGGAGTTTGTAGTTCTCATGGGTATTACTGCTCTTCTTTCCCACAGTTAAAAGAATTTCAACAAAGGAACTGCCCTGTTGTTCCAGCAGGAGTAAGGAAGAAAAAGAAAAGAAACAGTAGCCCTGAGACAACCACTTCTGATGGTTAGTAGTCAGCATGCCATGTGAGTCTTGGCCAGCCAGGCTTCTGGGGAAAAAGGGCCCAAGGGTCAGTGGAGGTTAATTGTTAAGATTGTGGAAGAACTGCTGGGTACTGGTTAAGAATTCTGGGTTTGAATCCTGCCTCTCCGTCTGCTAGGGATACGATTTAGGGCAAGTTGCTTGAGATTTTTGGGCCTCTTCTTTCACATCTGTAAAATAGAGGTGGTATTGTTTGACTTCCATTTGTGAAGGTTAAATGAGATTTGTAATCATTGTTGTTTTTATGTTAATCCCATGCACATGGCCTACTATAAACACCCAGGACATCTAGGAAATGGTCGTTGCTGTCTGGCTTTTCTCATCCCCAGTCTCAAGGGGAAGCCAGGCCCATGAGAACAGCTACTCTTGCCATCAGGCTGTCCCTTCAGGAGTCACTGAAAGGGCTCCAGGGTGGGATGGTGGGAGAGAAGAACCATGAGAGAAGCTGGCACAAAGGAGTTATGGGACAAAGGGTCTGAGATAGGCAGAACAGAAAATGTTTCCAGCTGATGGGGAAGAAAGGTAGTCAGAGGGCTTGGACACTGAGGGGGACAGAACATCTCCATGTGCACTCTCATCTCTTGTAGTCAGTAACAGGCATCCACCTGGAGGGCCCTGTCATGTGCTACCATGAAAGATCTAGAGGTAAGAGGCCCTGGGCCAAGGTGCAGTCACCCTGCAGGCCAGCCTTCCAACCTCCTCCCACAGCAGCTGGGTTCTCTGCCAGCCGAGACATCCCCCACACACCCCAACCCTAATGATTGTGCTCTCTACCTCTCCTCTCAATCCTCCTCCAACTCCTCCTCTCTGCATGCACCTCAGAGCCCATACCAATAACTGCCAATAGCCCTTGACTCAAGCTGTGTCACAATCAGTCAACTAAATAACACCATCAAGTTATTGGTTAAGAGTTCAGTGGGGTCCCCTGATTTCATGCTGCCAATCCTGGGTTCCAGTTTCCCCTTGGGGCTGCTGTGGATGAGTTGGAGGGCACTGTGAGGAGCCAGCACTGGATGCAGAGCTCAGATGCCCAGTGCCCACCCTCCATTACCTGGCTGTGGCCTTGGCCATGTCCTTGGTGGGGGATTGGGTACTTGCACTGTGAAAGTACAGAAGAGTACGTTTAGTATGTTACCATTTGTTTAGAGAGAGGAAACATTTGTGTGTGTATGTACTATGATAATATACATAAAGCATGTCTGCAAGGATTTGTAAAAGACTCAGGAAAGAGCAACAGGGTGGCTGGGAGATACTTCCTTTCTGTACCTTCTGATTTTTGGACTGTGAGTGTATCATCCTTTCAAAAAGTGAACAGAATATTATTTTTTTCCTATCTGTGCACCCAACCTTCAGCCAAAAAAAAAAAAAGGGCTTAGAGAATCAGATAGACCTGAGTGTTCAAATCCCAGCTCTGTCTATGTGATCTTAGGAAAGCACTTAACGTCTAATATTCCATGTTTTTCACCTACACTATAGAGGTAATCATAGTAACTGTCTCACATGGTGGTTGTGAGGTTAAATGGGATTGTTAGCATGGTACCTTCTGAAGCCCTTAATAAAGGTTTCAATAGTGGTATTAATAACAGTAATAACAATAGCAATATGCTCTGATCTCTCTGGGCCTCTGTTAGCCAGCTGTAAATGCAATCTTTTCCCCTGTCCCTTCCAACTTTACTGATTTCTTTAAAAAACCAGACCACGGGCTTGGAAATGCCTTGATCTTTACTGACTGAGTTGTATATTGAGCCCAGCCCTATCCCTTTTAAGGAGCACTTTTTGGAATGGCCTGAGCTCTTCACCATCCAGTCCTCAAGCCACTGTGAAGCAGCCCTTGAGCAGTATTTACAGCCATTTATAAAGGAGCAGGAACTGCTAAAAGCACACGTGACACAGGTGAGGCTTTGCAGAGGGAGGGATGTGGAAGGAAGATGACCCCAGGTGGCCAGGAGCAGGTGAGGACCAGTGACAGCCCTTCCTAACTCCTGTGCCCATTCTTGCAGGTGATGAAGTCGCTTAAAAAAGTCCAATTAGAAAGAGACGAATATGCTCAAAAACTCAAAAAAGAGAGGGCCTGGTGGCAGCAGAAAATACGAAAAATGGCAGAAGAAGTGAGACCTGACCTTTCAGCTCCCCAACTTAGATAGGTCACTGGAACTTTCTGGGCACCTGTAAAATCAGGGGTGATCATAGGTCTGAGCTTTGTGGAGGCGGGGGCAGAGAGGGAGATGGTAGCCTGTCTAGCCACCAGCCCCTCTCTCCAGGGCCCTTTTCCCCCTGTGCTTTGGGCAGGTTTGAATATTGAAGGTGGAGAAGAGGTAGGACACACATAGAATACAGGAGCCTTATCCACCTAAAAATCAAGATGGGTAAGATGGGGCTGGCATGACTTGGGAGCAGGGCTGTGAGGGTGGCTTAGAATGCCCCAGGAGGTGGGTGGATGGAAGGGCTTTGAGGCAGAGGGAAAGAGGTCTGTGCCAGGAGATGGCAAGTCTTGTAATCTCCATGAGCCTCAGTGTCCCCATCAGCAAAGAGGGAGGAGTGCACATTGTCAGCCACTCACAGTGCTCGCTATCTGAAAGTGGCTTGGAAAACAGGCTACTATTCAGGTGTGAGGAATCATTAGCAGTGAGGCCAAGTTTGGAGAGCCTGAGAGGAGCTATGCACCAAGAGGAGGCTTTTTTTTTTTTTTTTTTTTTTTTTTTTTTTTTTTTTTTTTTTTTTTTAACCCGGGGCCATTATTTTTTGTTTATTTAACAAGCAAAAAACAAAAAACAAAAAAACCCCACACCACAAAGAAGCACCAAAACCCA
>CAUYQU010073550.1:0-22251 GCA_963574635.1 Cheracebus regulus | reverse complement strand
CTCTCTTGTTTCCCAGGCTGGAGTGCAATGGTGCAATCTCGGCTCATGGCAACTTCTGCCTCCCAGTTTCCAGTAATTCTCCTGCCTCAGCCTCCCAGGTAGCTGGGATTACAGGCGCCCGCCACCACTCCCAGCTAATGTATTGTATTTAATGGAGATGGAGTTTCACTATGTTGGTGAGACTGGTCTTGAACTCCTGACCTCAGGTGATCCACCCACCTCAGCCTCCCAAAGTGCTGGGATTACAGGCATGAGCCACCGTGTCCAGGCCATATTTATTTTTAATATGCATACACGTTTATGTCAGAGCTAGTGATGACTCTTAGAAGTACAAGCCCATGAAATTTCAAGTACTTGGACAGGACCATATTGGACAGTAGTAACAGCAACAGAAATCCTCTCTGACTGTTTGATTTACTTGGAGGCATTTACAGAGCAAAATTGGGAAACAGGAGAAGTTTGACTGTTCTTATTCTTTCACTAAACACTTATTTGGGGTGACTGGGAAAAACCACATCCTTTAGGAGTTAGTCAGATGTGAGATGGAAGCTGTATATTGGTTGTGTGACTTTGAGGAAGCTGCTTAGTCATTTTAAACTTTGGTTTTTGCGTCTGTAAAAGACAGGTAATGTTCCTTATGTCAAGGGTTGCATGGGTAGGGATACTCAGTGGTAAGTACTCAATAAGTGGTGGTGGCCGTTACTATTCATTACTGTTACTACCTCTCACATGCCTCGGTAACTGCGTAAGACTGGGCACAATCCTTGCTCACGAGGAACTTTCACCTTACTTGGCGTGGAGGACCGTAAACAACTAATTGTATCATAGGACAGCATAGTTTTAGGGTGATGAAAAGGGTATAAACAAAACATGATGGGATTAGAGACTGGGTAAATTTGGACTACATGGAGACAACAGAGGAAGCCTCCTGAGGATGAGGAATCTGTGCTGAGCCTCAGAAATGAGCAGGATCTTCACAGAGAAAGGGGAAAGGGGCTGATTTTGTTACGGGAACCTGCTCTTCTCTTTAGCCTGTTTGCTCACGGTGGTTTCTACCTTATTCTTCCTCCTTTCTATACCTAGTACCATCCTCAGAGAAGAATGTGATTCTATTGTCTGTAGGGGAAATATTCTTTGTTGTTACATTGTGTGTAACTGCCATGCGGAAGCCATATGGAAGCCTGTGTGGTCATATGGAACTGTTGTGTAGTGGTCTGTTTGTAAAGGTCAGGAACCTGCTGGATTTGAGTGGGTGTCAGTCACCTTGGAAAGAGTGTCTCAGGCTGGACTGCCAAACCCCAGAGAGGCAAATCCTGGTGGGCGGCAGGGTGTTTCTTTTGGTTTGACCCATGAAGTTAGTCAGATGTCAGAGATGTGTTAGCACCTTCCCTACAGAAATAGATTGGTTATGGGGAGTTATTGGGGAACCTGAGCAACCTAACAGGCTGTAGGGGGGTCCTTGGGTGCCCTAAACTGCGCAAGGCCTTGATGCGGGCCAGGTGTGACCTTACTCTGTGAGATTATGATGCACACCTGGGTTTGGATTCCAGCCCTGTCATTTACCAATGATTGATCTTGGGCAAGTGACTAAATCTCTGAGTCTTGTACCACTTACACAGCATGAATAATGAAACCTTCCCTATCTGATTGATGTGGGGACAAAATGAAATAGCTCCCAGACATGTAAAACCTCTAGATACAGAGTCATAGCCTGCAACTTCCCTTTCCTTCTTTCCTTGTTTTCTCTATTTTTCCTGCTCCTGTCAGCATTGCATTTTAATGCAGAATAAAGACTTGGGTGTTCAGTTAGTATTTGCTATGCTAAGAGGCATGAAGAAAAGATGTTTTAGCCATACATGACTCCGAATGTTAATGGAAGAGCATGGTATTCCTGAGGGTTAGCATAGGGGTTGCCATAGTAACCACAGGGAGAGAACCCAAAGGGGTAAAACCAGTGAGGAGGCCGGGTGTGGTGGCTTACACCTGTAATCCTAGCAGGGAGGCTGAGGCGGGCGGATCACTTGAGGTCAGGAGTTCGAAACCAGCCTAGTCAACATGGTAAAACCCTGTCTCTACTAAAAATACAAAAAAATTAGCCCGGCATGGTGACAGGCGTCTGTAATTTCAGTTACTTGGGAGGCTGAGGCAGGAGAATTGCTCAAATCTGGGAGGTAGAGGTTGCAGTGAGCTGAGGTTGCACCACTGCATTCCAGCCTGGGCGACAGAGAGAGACTCTGTCTCAGAAAAAAAAAAAAACACCCCCAAAATCCAAAACTGGTGAGGAGTGGAATACGATAGTCAATACCCCAAGAAGTCAAACTTCCTCAGTAGTAGATTTTCCTTCCACTGCTAAATTTTAATGGCTTTCAGTTTTACTAAGAGAGGAGGTACTCTTTCTAAGGATAGCCATACCTTAATGTAAAATTAAATAAATGTATATAGCTTCTTCTAGAGCCGTTTTTGAAAGGAAGAATTTTCCCTCACATGAAAGGAATTTTAAGAAATCTTAGGCAGTGAGGGAAGATTTTATGGGAGAGGACAAGCCTGGAGGAGGACAGGGACATTTACTCAAGGTCATTTTACTCAGAAATTAAACCTTTACATAAGTGGTTTTATCATAGTGGGGCAGAAGCCCAGAAATTCCAGTTTTTAAACTGTTCAGCCTCATTTGATAAGCACTGATGAGTTAATAAAGCACTGCATTTCTCTGGCTTGGCTAACTAGGGTGTTTTTTGTTTGTTTTTTGAGGTAGACACAGTCTCACTTCTTCGCCCAGGCTGGAGTGCAATGGCGTGATCTCAGCTCACTGCAACCTCTGCCTCCTGGGTTTAAGTGATTCTCTTGCCTAAGCCTCCTGAGTAGCTGGGATCACAGGCATCGGCCACCATGCCCGATTATTTTTTGTATTTTTAGTAGAGACAGGGTTTCACCATGTTGGCCAGGCTGGACTTGAACTCCTGACATCTGGTCATCTGCCAGCCTCTGCCTCCCAAAGTGCTAGGATTACAGGCGTGAGCCACCGTGCCAAACCAGTTTGGGTGTATTCTTATAGCAAGACTAACATTTTTACCCATCGGTATTTAATTCTTCTTTAATTGTGTTTGCAAAGAAAAAGAGAAAAATAGAACTGAGGCAAAAAGGCTGTATGGTACAAATATATGAGGACAGAGTGGATTTTGGCCCAAATAATCCAGAGCATTTTCTCAATGCTCAGCCTTTTCTTCTGAACATGTTTGAGTCAATGGAGAAAAGCTATTTTCCTAATGAGAAACTAGAATTTCAGATTAAGCTAATCCTAGTTTTGAACTTGCAGTGTGAAAATCATGGTTGCTTGGGAAGAAAGTCTTCGTTTAAATTCAACTTCTATTTGAGACGTGCGTTATTTTACAGTTCCAGGTGAATACTACCTATGTTTATGTGGTCATCTCACATGCAGTTTGCAAGTAAACTTTCTTAAATAACTGGGTAGGGGTGACCTGCAAATGTTTGTGAGTGAAGCTCTTCTAATTCTGTAAATTGTACTAATGGATATGTGGAAACTTAATGGGTTAGAGTTAGGAGGCCAACTGATTTGCAATTATACGTGCATTACTCTCAATGTGAAAGTAATCAAGAACACTGAGTATACTTGGGTCTTAATGCTGTGATTCTCACTGATGAAGCTGTGAACCATGTAAAAGCATGGTATTGAAAGAGGCATGACAAGAGACTAAAATGTAGAAACATTGTTGATTTTTAATATAAATAGGGCTGTTTATATTAAAAGTATTACATCTGCTTAATAATAGTTTCAGTAGAATTCTTGTCAGTCAGCATTAACATTAAGAATATTTGTCTCAAATGGAATGTCTTGAGTTGAAATTAAGGTATGTTTTTAAAAACCAGAGACTTTTCTGAGTTAGATGTAATGGTTTTTAAAGTCCATGTCTAAAAGGTGGTTATTGCACATCATATTCCAGGTTGGCTGAACTAAATGTGGTACCCAAGGAGAGCATCACCTCTGTATTCTGTACCATGCTAATCGTGTTGCAACATGACATGCTGAACATTTTTAATGTTCTCTTTTGAGTGTTTTTGCCTTCCTTTCCATTTACACACATGTAGAAATTGTTAAAATCTTTCCCATTCTGTTACTAATTATATTAAGTCTGTCGGAAATAAAAACATGCCATTGTTATTCCAACAACAGGAAAATTCTGTTCCACATTTTGGCAGTTGCTTCAATATCTAATGCAGGAGGAGATGGAGGCTGCACAAACGCTTAACCTCATGTTATAAGCAATGTGTATATGTGTATAATCTGATCCTTGTTTCACAACCAAACAAAACTAAATCGCATTTAAGAAAGAAAAAAATGACATATTGTAGTCAGCGCTAGGAATATGGAACTTGATATGTTTCTCCTGATTGCATTGTTTATGCTGTCTTTAAGAAACCTCTGCCCCCAGGAAATCCTCAAAGCATAGAGGAAATTGTACTAGAAAAATCCATTACATTGGCCCCTGCTGGGGGGTTGACTCAAGTGGTAAAAAATAATAGCAAAATATTAAGTATCTTAATGTTGTGCGCCATATCGTCATTGCCTCTTATTAGATAACAAGGCAAATTTCTGAAGGCATCGCTCTGAATTTCTAGAAGGCTTTATAGGATGGACACAAGGTTGAAGTCAAACCCAATGTGTGCAAACAGGATGGAAACCTAAGAAGGAAATGAATGAATGAACTGGACTGAGAGCTCTTTGTAGTCAGGAAAGAGAAACATTATGAGAGTTGACTATATGCTGGCTACTATGTCAGACTCTTTTTCATTCGTTTCATAGATTCTTCACTCTAACCAGGGTGCCAAGGCAAGGAGAGGTTAAACTGCTTGCCTAACTAAGGCTCACGTAGCTGCTAAGAAATAAGAGTTGCCCAATCTGCTGATTTTGTCACTCTGACCAAACAGCCTCTTCATAGTTTGGTGATGGCATTTATTTAACTGATTTTCTGCAATACCTAAGAATAACCACAACAGTCAGACAAATGCTTAAGTAATGTTCTCTGACAGCAACAAAAAAGGCAATGAAGTTTTCTACTTACTGTATCTTCTGAAATGTTAGCGTTGAGTATCAAGGTTTACCCCCCAAAGATGTCAGTAAGCAGGTAATAGGAAAAGATCAGCAGTTGAGTAAAGTAGCAAGTGAAAATGGTCAAACTGGTAAAAAGTGGCTCATTTCAGATGTATTATGCTAGAAAATCAAAAGTGCCAGAATGTCTTTAGTGGACTCCACCAGTTTGAATGATGTTTCAATAATATCTGCAGGTCACTATTGCATTTCAAATTTTATTTCTTTTCAAGTAGTTCCTGCTATAGCAATCAAAATACCTTTATTAATTCCAGGTTAGTTTACTACTCATTTGCATTATTTTTCCTTGTTCTAGTGATAGTTCGTAATTAAGCATACTAATAGACAGTTTATAGGTAGCTTTTCGTATTTACTCCATTGCATCATTTAATATGATGTTACGGTTTCAGCTAGACCTTCCTGTATGTCTACCAGGTAAAACAAACAAATAAAAGAGGGAAAATATGCCTGGCTCTGTGATTATTTTCATTAGCAGTGAATCTGTCTGTTTCTGTGTGATTGAGATGCAATCCGTCCCTGCTGTACCTCTCATTTACTCCCAGGAAGCAGTCCCAGTTGTCTAAAAAGTCAACACCTTCTGACAGGCACCATCTGGCCAGCCATTCGTTAACTCCCCAATGCTGCTCGTGAATTTGCCTCTCTACGCGTGACCAGTGACACTGTTGAGAGCTAATGTGGCTTAAAGGAATATCGTTTCCCTGTTTGGATCACCCAGGCATCACCCAGCATGAGTCTATAGACAACATCCTACCTGGGGTGTAAGTTTGTTATAAAATTAAATGTAATACTTGATAACATGTTGGAAATTTGAAGCTGAGGGCTGTAAAGAGCAAAAAGCAAATAAGTAGATTATAAATTATGAACCATTTTTCTGTTTGGTTTGAAGATAGGCAATTCAGAGAATTCTTTTGTGGGAGCAGATTTTTTGAGGAGTGACTAACAATGAGGGAGTCGTGAAGTAGATTCCTTTATTGTGTTGCATCTGAAAAGCCTTCTGCTTTCTTGCTGTAGGATTTACGTTTATTTTTCAGTTTCTTTTGCTTTTAATCCTATATTCAGAGGTCACGTAGTCTAGCAGAAGAGAGAATGTGAAGATAATGTAAGAATTTGAGGAAAAACTTCTGCTATTTTTCTTTATGTAACCCTAGTCTGCCACTTCCGAACGTTTCTTAATTTTGGTTTTATCATTTGACAATGTACAAAAGCCTAAATAAAACCTGCTCTACCAGTCACACCTACTTTCTAAAAGGCACAATTTCTATACATATCAAATAAGATAATGCATGTGAAAAAAAGCTTTGTAAAATATAGCTGCTGGCTCATGAGGCATCTGTTTTGGTTTATACAATATCACAGATGTAAAGACCCCAAAATGAAAGAGGTTAGACTCGCTCTCAGGAAGCTTACAGTCCAGTGGAGAGATGGACGCAAAAGCAAACAAACACACAAATAATATGACACAATATTAGGATTCTTAAAATCAAGGTCTAAAGAGCAGAAATAATACTGGAGGAGCCCTACAAAGGAAGCCAGGACATTTTGGGCAGAGGGAATGTGGAAAAAAGAGAAAGATGAGAGACAGAATGGTACTTTTGAAACCCTTAAGTCGTCAAAACAGAATAAAAATGTAGGCAGAAGAAATGGCAAGACCTGAGACATAATAAGCGTCTGGTTTATGAACAGCTTTGTTTGCTGTGTAAAGCTGTTGAATTGTATCCTGTGGGCAGTGGGAGGTGTTACAGAGTTTTGAACAGAATGAGATGATTGGAAATGCTGTGAAAGAAGGGAAGGTTGGAGGAATGATGAGAGGGGTCTGAGCCCAGATGTCAGAAGCACAGTCAGGAGTCATTAGTAGTAGTACCTGTGAGGGATGAGGAGCTAGAATAGTGACAGGGAAGGTCAAGAGGAGCGAACGTATCAGAGAAACTGAGTGTGGAATAGCAGGGCATGTGGGCAGCAGAATTAAACCAATCCAGAGATCCTTCATCAGATAAATGTTTCATCTTCTGTCAGGCCTGAGTTTTTCAGGTCTCTGTTTTTCTTCCTTCTAGAATTTTTACAGGGGAGATTTTCTTATTCATTCTGTAAAAGTTATTTGACCCATGTGCGTGTCTTGGAAAGAGTCTCTTGACATTCTCTGATGCCAAGAATGTTGTCAGTAACATCACATTTCTGAGCAATTTCTCTTCCAAACTCTGAGCTCTATGGCAGCAGGAATCAGACCTGTCCTGCCCGCTGGTATATTCCCAGCACAGTATCTGTGCTATCGTAGATACTCAATAAATATTTGTTGAATGCATTGATGATAAACTCTGCAATACCTTGCAAACAAGATGCCCTGAGAAGTCAGAAGAATAGGTAGATACGCCTTTAAAATAAAGCTTAAAAGTTACCTCATTGTAAACAGGATTAATAACAGTAGTAATAGTAATAGTAATAATAATAAAACATCTGTTGAATCTTTAGATAAGTTCCACACACTGTGATAAATGTACTTTGTGTGCATTATCTAATTGAATCCTTACAGCAACCCTTTGTGGGTATTGTTTTATTTCCATTTTGCACATGGGGAAAATGAACCTTAGGGGTTACTAAGTGGGTAGCAAAGCCATGGTTTTAATTATGGGGTTATTTAGGGGCAAAACCCCAAATTCTAAACCACTATTCCTAATATAATTATCTTTTGAACAGTATGAATTCTGTCAAAAATGGCAGTTTAAATAGATTTAATCGATTCTCTTTTCCCTACTTGTCGCTGTCTTTCATCCCGAAATTGTTCTGTGTTGTTTCTCAATACTGACGCTTAGATTTTATAGGCACAGATGCTATCTTCCTTCCCATCTTCCTATTTCTCCTCTCCTCCCACTCTAAATAATGACATGTAGTCATGGTGTTGATGTTAATGTGGACCGTGGTTATATATGGCTCCATCCAGTGGAGTGCTGGTCTTACACATTTCCCCACTCCAAGAGACACCTTGGGTGGAGTCTGAGGCTCCATATCCACTTCCTACTCCATCTCTCTGGCTCCACACCTGGAATGGCCCCTCCACCATTCCTACAGCTTGGTGGCCAACTGTGTGGGTGTGAGTAGCATTTATGGGTAAATCAATTTGCAATAGATAGTAGAAGTGAGAACATCAGGCATAAAAGAGTAGCTCCTGGATGGTAGAGTTTGAATGTTATTTATCTTCCCTACTGGGTCACCTGGTCCACTGCCTGGTACCCTGAGGCTCTTGATAAACATTTGCTGATCGAATTGAGTATGTATGTATGTGAGCTGTCTGATAAGAAAACCCACTGTCCCCTTTATTTTCTGTGCAATGGACTGAACTTTATTTTTTAAGTATATATTTTTAACATGGTATTGAGTATCAATACATTCAACACAGACCTACTAGAATCTTCTCTTTTATCCTTTTGTGATTTATCTCCTTGGTTATGAATGTATTCATAGCTGGGTATGATGACAAGAAAAACAATTACCCATAGTAGTGTGGATATGAATGTTTGCTTGCCTTTTTGATTTCAGATGAAGAGCTGTACATATCACCATAAATGATCTTTTTCTTTAAGTATGTCTCTCTTTTAAAGGCTAGTATTGCAATATACATTACATGCAATATAATTACATACAATATATATTATATGCAATATACATGACATTAATTGCTGATGCTGGTAATGTGCAGATTTGGTAATGCACTAGTCTTAAAGAAAAACTTTGTACAATAACTTGCACTTTGAATTCAAGAGGGTCTCTTATTTGTGGTATCAGTTCCCCTTGTGCCTTGCACTTTGTTTTTTTTTTTCCATTTCACCTCCAAAATTGCATTGAAAACATCTGCTAAGGACTTATTTAAACAGCTAGTTAATGCTTTATAAAGCTCAGAGGTGCGCCCATCTGTTCCAGGAGCATTTTCTTTTCTCAAGAGCTATATCATATTTTCTACCTGTCTGACAGCTGGTTTTGCCTCAAAACTCTTTATTTCTCTTTGTATCAGTAGCATGACACCTTACTTTAAAGTTTATAACTGATTTTTCTTCATCTTGCTTTGTTCTGAGGAAATCTAAAAGCAAGGGAGTTATTTCCTTCCTTTTTTCCTTAGTCTTAAATCTTCCAATTTTGTTTTTGTTTTTAGAGCCAGAATGCCTTTCCTTTGACTCTTCATAATCAAATAGAAGTCAGGATGTAGTTCTGATGGATTTAATCTCCAGCATCATGGTTCGTGGGCCCCTCTGCATTCCACTCTGGTGTACAGGACCCAGTGGCAAGCTCCTTTAGCTCCTGTCTGGTCCATGGGGATAGGTTACATACCCTTTGCTAGAGAGTGAAGATAAATCCCAATGTCATTTTGATCCTGCTTTCATGGGCTGCTTCAGCTTTCTCAAGTCTGAGTCAGGAACCAGTCCTCTGCATCCTCCAACTGAGGGAAACCCATTTCTAGATCCTCAAATGGTCCATCCTAGGGTTGAGGTGACAGAAAACACTTTCTCTTCCACCCCACCCCTTTCTGAATGGGCAGACTCAACCATAATACTGTCGTCTGCAGCACAATCTCTTTGCTGTTGCTTTTTGTCTCCTCTATGTCCATTCTTTTGTTTTTCAAAGTAAGTGAGAGGCTTCAGGAGTTACGGAACAAACCCTTTTGTAACTCTGCATTTAAAGATCTATTTCATATTCTTTATGATATTTGACATCTGATTTTTATGAATGTCCTTTAAGAGGCAGCTTAGCACTGCCTGTCTTCTTCCTTTTGTTTCATCAAGTATGGGGACACTGGAAGGAAGAGGGACATGACTACTCCCCTAACTATGACATATTGGCACCTTAGTTGAGAGCAAGGTATAATGAGACCTGATTTGACATCTGGTCACACTTCCCACATTGTGTAATACTGCTATAGCAACAGCAATTCAGATGTAGTAATTTGTGTTTTTCCCCTGTTATGGAAAATCAGATGGCATCTTGCAGCTATTTACTCTTTACATACCTGAAGATTAATTCACCCCAGGGGTTATTTTTTCCGATGTAAGAATCTTAATTTCCTTAACTTTTCCCATAAGTGTCACATGCCATTCTTCTGATTTTTATGAATATCCTCTAAGAGCAGCTAAGCACTCACTGTCTTCTTCCTTTTGCCTCATCAACTATGAGGGACACTGGAAGGAAGAGGTACCTCATACATTTTATACTGACTTACATTTTAGACAAGTTTATCTTGGGTTGAAACTGGGGATTTGAAAAGAGGCTTACCTGACTTAGGTTTGTCTGAGAACGCTGGTTATGTCCCTTGATGTCTGATTCCTTCTCAGAATAGAGCTCCCATGTCTCAAAAACCAACCATAGTTTTCCATTTGGTTCCCTACCAAAGAAAATACTGTCTGTTCCAGTGAGTCAAATATAAGAATGTCTGGCCAGTCCATTAAAATAAATCATCCCGTTGCTGTTAATACATGACCATTTCCAAGGGCAAATCCAAAAGATAAAAGATAAAAAGGTGCATATTTTATATTGATGTAGGCGTGGCTATTTTTGTTTATCACAAAGAAAACTACTCCCTGTACCATTCTGTATGTATGTAGGTATGTTTGTATGTACACAATGGAAGCCATATTTCTCTGTACATCAGTGTGCCAAGAAAGTCAAATAGTAAGGGCTAATAGCAGAACTGGGAGGTTATCCTGACACTCTCCCTATACTCTGGGGAGATTCTTGTTCAGTGGATTGGGAGTTTTATAGTTGTTCCTGCTTCTGCTGATCCATGCAGTTTTAGCCAGTTATTTCAGCTGTGAAGTGAGTGGTAACAACAGGGTTATTGGAAAGTTTGTTAGTGAAATGGAGTCATTGCTAAGCAAGATATATGAAGGAAATACCTGCAAGTAAGCTTACATTCTGGGAGTGAAGCAAGCGTGTTTTTTTCCTTAAGACGAGTTGCATAGGTGGCCATCTTCAGGGAGTGTTGCCAAAAAGGGGCTGCAGGCTGTCTGAAGCTCTGGGGCATCTGCAGAGTTTTTCTCTCCCTTTCACAGATTCCTTTGAAGAAGCTTTGTGGCAGTACCAAGGGCATTTACTTTCCTGCAGAGCAGATGGGGGTAGACAGGAGCAAAATGAACTTTCTCATGTTTTCCAGTGGGATTCAAGTATTTCCATCTTCTTCCTTGCAGTCGAAGTCATTTCTCGTAAAAGATTTTTATAATACCAAAGGTGAGGCACAAAACCAATAATCACAGTGCATCAAGAATATGCATTACATGACTACTCCCCTAACTATGAGAACTGTTAAGGCTTTTCCAATTAGATAATATGGATAGTCTCCTGTCAGTGTTATGACCGCCACATCTTCTTTATCTAGCCCCGTCCCCACTTTGAGCGTTCAGGGAAACTCACCTTCTGTTCTCAGCTCCACTATCCAGAGTGATCACCTGGATAGGTGATCACTGCTAACACCTTCTTACTTTCTAACATGTACCATACTGTCTTCATCAAATACTTGGCACTCAGTCCTGTGCTGGTTTGTGTTAAGTGTGTTTTCTTACCATTTTACATTGTATTGAATATGCACTGTACCTTTATGACACTTCTAAGATATTTATTCTTCTGGTTAAACTGAAAGTCTGTTAACTATGGTTATTTCATCTTCTACTTGACTCTAAACCTTGGGCCAGTCACACATACCCATTGAAAACCCATTGAGGTTCTCGAGTTGTTTCTTTTATCATCCCCTGACAGTCGTTATCATTTATGTTAAAAAGCAAAACATGGTTGCTGAAAAGGAGGACCTGGGATGCACCAGGCATACCAGTGCTGGAGATGCACTTGCTGGAACCCCATTTGAACATGGGTCATGAATGGACTACAGCATGGCACCTTGATAGCCATGGTTTGATGACTTGAAATAACTGCAAACAGCAACACTAAAAGGACACCTGGAGTACACCTTAAAATAACAAAAGATAAACCTGTTGAATGTTCAGAATGAGCAAAGACATTCTTGTGAAATATCCAATTAGAAACAGTGAAGATATCTCTAAAAACGAGGTCAGTGGGGCATGGTGGATCATGCCTGTAATCTCAGCATTTGTGAGGGTGAGGTGGGAGGATTGCATGAGGTCAAGAGTTGGAGACCAGCCTGGGCAACATAACGAGACCCAATCTCTGCAAAAATGGAAATAAATTAACCGAGCATTGTGGCATGTACCTGTAGTCTCAGCTACTTTGGAGACTAAAGCAGGAGGATCACTTGAATCCAGGAATTCAAGGTTGCAATAAGCTACGATTGCCCCACGGCACTCCAGCCTGGATGACAGATAAAGACCCTGTCTTTAAAAAAATAAAAGAGGTCCAAAAAAATTCCAAAATAAATCATTTTCACTTGTTCAAATTCAATCAAATTTATTTGTGTACAATGTGTAAATAAAAGCCAGTTATACATTATCACTTATTGCCACATATGTATGAAAAGTCATTAGTGTAATAAGAAAAATTATGTGCTTATATAGCACTTATTATCCATTGTCCTCTGAGGATCACAAATCTGTTTTGGCCTCTGTCATTCTCAGTTTGACATTTAGGTCACTTAAATATCTTCAGAAAAGATTTTTATAATATCAAAAGCAAGGCAGAAAATGAATATTCATTATGCATCAAGATTGGATAGGCACTATGTTATATAATTTCAATTTTTATGTTATTTTCACAACAGTGGTCTGAGATTAGATATAGTTACCTCTATTTACTTTCAGAAGAGAAAAGCAAAGCTCGATGAGGTTAAATAAATTGTCTGTGGCTACCCTTGGGGAATACTGGAGAGTGCAATGCCAGGTGTGTAAACCCCAAGATCCATTAAATCCCATTATACCAACAAAAACACGTTGAGGAAATCACAAGTTCTCACAATGCCACACTTAATAAAGGCATTTTTTTGGCCAGGCACAGTGGCTCACATCTGTAGTCCTAGCACTTTGGGAGGCTGAGGCAGGCGGATCACCTGAGGTCAGGAGTTCGAAGCCAGCCTGGATAACATGGTGAAACCCCATCTCTAGAAAAAATACAAAAATTAGCTGGGCATGGTGGCATGTGCCTGTAATCCCAGCTACTAGGGAGGCTGAGGCAGGAGAATCGCCCAAAGCCAGGAGGTAGAGGTTGCAGTGAGCCAAGATCATGCCACTGCACTCCAGCCTGGGTGACAGAGCAAGACCCTATCTCAAAAAAAAAAAAAAAAGACATTTTAAGGTGTAACATGTTCTTTAATAGAAACAATTAACTTCAGTTAAGAAATTGATGTCTCTTTAGCATTAATTTTTCAAGCCATGATGGGCACTGATCTGGTATTTCATATCCCACCTACCCACTTTCCTTTGCCCTGCCCAAGCTGCAGGGACCTACCTGACTTCCTGTTCATGCGGATTCCACTGAGACCCTTAACAATCCTGACCTGTTCCCCATATGCGTCATGGATCTGCCTTATGTTCAAGGTGTAGTTCTTTAACACAAAATAGACACATTCTCTGTAGCCAGGCATGGTGGTGAGCACCCGTAGTCCCAGCTACTCTGGGGACTGAAGCATGAGAATCCCTTAAACCTGGGAGGCGGAGGTTGTAGTGAGCCGAGATCACGCCACTGCACTACAGCCTGGGGAAGAGGAAGACTCCATCTAAAAAAAAAATGATTCTCTGAAGAAACTGAACAGGGGAGGAGGTTACAGACTAGAGAAACCAGGTGCCACTGTAGGTGAGGGTGAGGCAGTGGTGTTGAAACAGGACTTGAGTGTTGGTCTGCATAATGATGTATAGGACACAAGGCACAGGGCCCCGTACTCAGATGGGCTCTGGGCTTGACTTAATGCTCTCCTCTGCCATCTTGAACTTCTGAATAATTTTATCTTTGAGCTTGTGTTTTATAAGTGAAGTTTGATGGGATGACGGAGCACGAATGTGAGCGCAGGAGATGTGCATAATATGTGTGTCCACTGCTTCTTGCTGCCCTATTTAAATAAAGTGTTTTGATGCCCCATGAGCACAGAACTTCAGTGGACCCAAGATGTTTTGTTTGGTAGGTTAGCAAGCCTTAAAGTGAGTGCCAGGCTAGATGTTGAGTCTGTGAGTGAGTATGCTGCTGCTGACAGGCCTGAGAAGCCACACTGCCTGTTTCAATAACGACTAGAACAAGGCAATGCATTCTAAGAATGATGACCACCAGGCAACCCCATCATGTCCTTTCTGCTCCTGTTACTTTCCTGTATCAGCCAAACGACCTACAATAAAAATGGTGACTTAGAAGGGATGGGACAGATAGTACAACTCAGAGTTGACTCTGAGTTCTAATCTGTGCTCAACACCATGCCTGGCTACAGAGAATGTGTCTATTTTGTGTTAAAGAACTACACCTTGAACATAAGGCAGATCCAAGAGGCATATAGGGAACAGGTCAGGACTGATAAGGGTCTCAGTGGAATCCGCATGAACAGGAAATCAGATAGGTCCCTGCAGCTTGGGCAGGGCAAAGGAAAGTGGGTGGGCAGGGTATGAAATACCAGATCAGTGTCCATCTCGGCTTGAAAAATTAATACTAATGACACATCAATTTCTTAACTGAAGTTTATTGTTTCTATTAAAGAACAAGTTGCACCTTAAAAATGTCTTTTTTTCTGTTCTAATTTATTCTTCAGTAAGGGAGATAGAGTGTTGGTAGAATGTGTGTATTTTCAGAAGTGAGATAAAAGTAGGCTGGCAGCAGTGGCTCACTCCCGTAATCCCAACATTTTGGGAGGCCAAGGTGGGTGGATCACCTGAGGCCAGGAGTTTGAGACCAGCCTGGACAACATGGCAAAACCCCTCTGCTAAAAATCACAAAAATTAGCTGGGCATGGTGGCATATGCCTGTGATCCCAGCCGCTTGAGAGGCTGAGGCATGAGAATCGCTTGACTCAGGATGTGGAGGTTGCAGTGAGCCGAGATCATGCCACTACACTCCAGCCTGAGCAACAGAGCAAGATTCTGTCTTTAAAAAAAAAAGAAAAATAAGATAAAAATGATTGAGTTTTTACTTAGTTTTTTTTTGTGTGCTACAGTTCCATTTTTTTGTTGAGAATGAAACTTATATTCAAGTACACACTATAAAATACAAATTGTGTAATTTCAGTCATTCTGCTTGAGCATTAAATGTGCTTATATTTGCATTTAAAACTGGCATTGCACAACATAAAGAACACTGAAAAATTCATGGTAATTATTTAAATTTTTAATTTTTTTAAACTTAGAACAACTTTAAACATCACAAACAAAACACCATGACAATTCAAGAAAAAGACTGCAGAAGAAAAGAAAAATTATATCTTTTAGTAACATTAGTGACATTTCCCCTGCTTCTGGAACAAGGGGCCCACATTTCCATTTTGTACTGGGCTTTGCAAGTTACATAGGTAGCTGGCCCTGGTAGCGTGCCTTGCTTCTCTCCCTTGAGAAGAGAAAGAGTGGTGGATTCTATTCTGCAGACATTATAAACAGCCAGAAAGAAAAACTTCCATGAACTTAGGAGCTCACCACAAACCAGTGGACTTTCCCCATTCACTCTAGAGAGAGCCCAAGGCATGTGCCCTTCCATGTGCATGAGATTTCCCACCGATTTTACGCCATCCCTCTATGAATATCTTACAACTCTCAGATGGCTAAGGACTTGCAAATATCAGAGAAAATCTTTCAAATGGAAAGAGAGCCACCAGATAAACTTCAAATCCCCAAAAGGTAAAAAGGGGGCATGAGGAGATTATCTGATATGATAGAGCATCTGGAAAAAGACACAGAAATTATTAAAAATGATTGTACAATCAAACATTTGGGAAAATATCAATGACTGGTATACAGAAAACTACCAGCAGCTCTAAAAAGGTGAGACAAAAATTGATGACACAAAAAGGTAATCAGAATGTACTACTTACCTTTATGTAAAGCTTATAATGTGGACATGATATGTTGGTTTAAATAAAGTAGTTATGTAACTGTATTTGAAGGATTGGGTGAAAGAAAGTAGAGAAGGGGTAGAGAGGCTAAATCGTCATCTAACCTTAAGAGGAAGTCAATTATTATTATATTTGAAATGGAGTTTCACTGTGTCGCCAGGCTGGAGTGCAGTGGCGCGATCTTGGTTCACTGCAACCTCCACCTCCCAGGTTCAAGTGATTCTTCTGCCTCAGCCCCCTGAGTAGCTGGGACCACAGGCATGTGCCACCACACTCAGATAATATTTGTATTTTTAGTAGAGATGGGGTTTCACCATGCTGGCCAGAATGGTCTTGATCTCTTGATCTTGTGATCCACTTGCCTTGGCCTCCCAAAGTGCTGGGATTGCAGGCATTGAGCCACCGTGCCTGGCTGGAAGTCAATTATTGTTAATGTCTAATATTGGTAAATCAAAGACTTAGTAGTGTAAATGTATTATTTTGGAAAATGGAGATAAATTCCAGAAGAAATAGGTAAAGAAGTTAAAAGTGCCTATGGAGCATGGTTGCAGGATGCGCGGGACTAACAGTAGAATCAGGGATTAGTTGCTTTTCCTCCTCTTTTACTTCTGCTTGGTTTTTCAACTCCATACATCTGTTGTACTGATAAACATCTATGGTAAAAGAAAAGAAAAAGAAAAAATACTGGTTATCTCACAGAATTTCCAGGAAGCCTGGATAACCATGCTTGGTAGTTGGGCAGGAACAATTGAAGTGTCCTGATGAGGACAACCTGCTACCCTAGCGGGCGCTGCCTTTGCCACCACAGTGGTCACTGGATGTTAATGGTGACACACATTCTCCACCATCTCTGTCTTTTTATCATGGCCACCAGGTTCTGTGTCTGGGTGGTGGCATCTGTTTGGCTGAGATTAGGTCATGTGTCCCTGAACTTCGGCCAGTTTGGCGGAGATCACACACACACACACACAAAATGGCCTTTTAGGCTTCTGAAGTGGGAGATGAGCTCTACCTTCTGTAAACATTCATATGGTAGAAGCTGCCTTGATTTTAGGAAGGGAATTCAGACACTGGACAGCTGAAAATGTCATCAAATGCACACTAGGGTCACTTTCTGGTGAAAGTGCAGATCACTTGCAAAAATTTGATATTTTCTGTTCTGTCAGGCACTTTTCGGGGTAATTTAAAGCTTTTGAGGACTTGAATATAGCAGAGAGCACATGATTATCTCTTTCTCTTTCTCTCTCCGTCTATCACCTTTCTATCCAACAATCTAACATTAAGTCCAAGGATTATAACTAATAAAACAATGATATGACACAGCAGATACTCTGAAAAGTGTGTATGTGTGTCCAGTGGAGTGATTAGAAAACAGTTTCTCAGGGAAACCAGAAAACTCTCTACAGAGCAAAAACTCCCAAGCAAGCAAGCAAGCAAGCAAGCAAGCAGATTAGTAGGAGAATGAGATATCATTTTCCCCTCCCAGAAAAATGCCCTCTCTTGTTTATCCCTTCATTAAAACTCTGAAGAATGAACAGCACCTTTTTAAATAATTTCACTTACTAATGTTTACTACAGAGAACTTCACATTGCCTCAAGGAACATATATACACAGAAGTCAGCTGAAGAGCTGTCATTTTGTCGGCCCCCCACACACAGCTGGGGGTTTCATGGCACAGGACAATTTTAACTTTTATATGCTTTTCATTGATTTGGTGTATTAAACATAATTTCCTATCAACTTTCATTCTGGTGATTTGGGGCTTTCAATTAGAAATTAGGTGAGCTGACAGACACATTTGTTGCATATTTTATGTATTTCCAAAAGGTTTGCCATTGTGAAGAGCCAGGTTTTGGGGAGCAAAGAAATAAATACGCCAGCAAAGTCAGCTTTCCATGAAAACAACCTGAGGGACATGCTTCAGGAGGCTAGCCTTGATTGTGCCTGGCAAAGAATGTGTATTACATATCCTTATACATTTACAGCATATATGTATATATGCAAATGCACACAGGCGATATTTTGAATTTGAGCAGGTAAAAACTTTTCATATCTCTAGCTTTTACTGATTCTCTAAGCTGCTACATTTGTTTTGCTGTAGAATTTTCAATAAACACTTCTGAGAATACTCTTCCACCTGGATTCAAAGTAATTTGCATTTCCTCTAGTGTGAAACCAATTCACCGCAGGTACAGGCCTAAGTAATTACAAATATCAGATACAATTTTTGTAATTGCATTTCTCGTCTGAAAGTGGTATTCACAGAAAATGTAACTTTAGGTTAGCATAGGCAAGAGTGTGTGTTTGCCTGCAAAAGAAGCTATCGTCAGAGTGAACAGGAAACCTGCAGAATGGGAGAAAATTTTTGCAATTTATCCATCTGTCAAAGGGCTAATATCCAGAATCTATAAGGAACTTAAATAAATGTACAAGAAAAAACAACCCCATCAAAAAGTGGGCAAAGGATATGAACAGGCACTTTTCAAAAGAAGACATTTATGCAGCCAACAAACATGAAAAAAAGCTCATCATCACTGGTCATTAGAGAAATGCAAATCAAAACCACTGTGAGATACCGTCTCACTGCAGTAAGAATGATGATCATTAAAAAGTCAGGAAACAACAGATGCTGGAGAGGATGTGGAGAAATAGGAACGCTTATACATTGTTGGTGGGAGTGTAAATTAGTTCAACCACTGTGGAAGACGGTGTGGTGATTCCTCAAGGATCTAGAACCAGAAGTACCATTTGACCCACAGTCCCATTACTGGGTATATGCCCAAAGGATTATAAATCATTCCACTCTAGAGACACATGCACACATAGGTTTATCGCAGCAGAATTTGCAATAGCAAAGACTGAACCAACCCAAATGCCCATCAATGTTAGACTGGATAAAGAAAATGTGGCACAGATACACCATGGAATACTATGCAGCCATGAAAAAGAATGAGTTCGTGTCCTTTGCAGGGACATGGATGAAGCTGGAAACCATCATTCTCAGCAAACTAACACAGGAACATAAAACCAAACACCGCATGTTCTCACTCATAAGTTGAACAATGGGAACACATGGGCACAGGGAGGGGAACATCACAAACTGGGGCTTGTCAGGAGCTGGGGGGCAAGGGGAGGGATAACAGGAGAAATACCTAATGTAGATGATGGGTTGATGGGTGCAGCAAACCACTGTGGCACATGTATACCTATGTAACAAACGTGTGTTCTGCACATGTATCCCAGAACTTAAAGTATAATAATTTTTTAAAAGAATGTGTGTTTGCATGAGGAACAACATGCTTACAGTATTTTTAGATGGTGAACTTTGATCAAGTTGAAAAGTCTAATCTCTACATTTAATGAAGGTGAAGAGAAAAAGTCATTGAATTTTTTTAAAGAAATATTTTCATGCTGGTCAGAGGAGAAGAAGAAGACTTAACAGGTGGCCATCATATTTGGGAAAAAACCGGACTGATTTTAAACTGCAATTTGGAATAAAGAGCAGAATGTTGATACTAGCAGCGTCTGGCAGGCAGCTTAGTGACATATTTAGCCTTTCTAGAATCAGGCTTCATACCAACCTGATGAGGTTTATTTCCATAATTGAAAATCTGATGGAGATGTGAGAAGCAGTATGTACATGGTTATAACCCTAAGCTGGTCCCAGACTGTTCATAACTATCCACTGTATTAGAGTCCTGTACTGTCTTCAGGTGGTTTGGGGGTTCGTGTATGGGAAGAAAGACAGGAAAATGCATTATTAACCTGAAAGAAGTAAGATGTACCTCTTACCTATAAACAATTTAAATAGAAGCTTACTGGGAAGGAAAGGTCCTAATAAATAATCCTATTGGTTCTACTGGCACGTGTATCTTAATCTGCTTATATTATGTACTTTGGTCTAAATTCTATTCCATGAGTCTATACAGAAAAATCTAATCTTTCCTACCCATGACAGCCCTACACACTTTTTTTTTTTTAAACAGGGTCTTTCTCTGTCCCTCAAGCTGGAGTGCAGCCTACACACTTTTGAAGGCAGACTACTATGGTGTGTTCTGCAATCATTTGTTTTGAAGAGTAGGCTGGGCACGGTGGTTCACACCTGTAATCCCAGCACTTTGGGAGGCCAAGGTCGGGAGTTCGAGACCAGCCTGGCCAACATAGTAAAACCCCATCTCTACTAAAAATACAAAAATTAGCTGGGCATGGTGGTGG
The DNA here is from genome assembly GCA_963574635.1 of Cheracebus regulus. Classification (NCBI taxonomy): domain Eukaryota; kingdom Metazoa; phylum Chordata; class Mammalia; order Primates; family Pitheciidae; genus Cheracebus; species Cheracebus regulus. The sequence continues at coordinate 1,950 of CAUYQU010073550.1, read as the reverse complement.
GCACCTGTAATCCCAGCTACTCGGGAGGCTGAGGCAAGAGAATCGCTTGAGCCCAGGAGGCGGAGGTTGCAGTGAGCTGAGACTGTGCCATTGCACTCCAGCCTGGCAACAAGAGCAAAACTCCAGCTTAAACAAAAAAAGTAGAGTAGATATCCCCGTTTCCTTCAAGCATTCCTCATCACAAAATTTTCATCTGTTTCATCAGCCTGTTGGTCTTCTCTGAATTTATTCATTTATCAAATGTTTGTTATATATTTACCATATACCAGGCATGCCTAGAGCTACAGTACAGAGATAAGGAAGATATATTCCCTTCTATAAAAGAGTTTTGGGGCCAGTAAGTGAGACAAATGAAAAAGTATATACCATGATTAAGTGCTATAATAGAGCTATGCCTAGAGTATTATGAGAGAGTCACTTGTCTTTGCTGAGCAGAAATAAGCAAAAGTTTCAGGTAGGGTTTGACAGGCACAGAGGGTCTCCTATATCTAAGAATTTAAAAAATCTCATCTGTATGCTTATGTGTCCCTTTTTATATCTGATGTGATTTATTGATGACTCTGATGTCTTTTTTATATCATACTTCTCAAAAACCGCCTATTCTTTTTTATTAATATCCGTTTTATTCTTATTCCTTCTACTTTTGAAAAATTACTCTTTTTTTCTAGATTTTTGAGTTTATTAATTTTCATTCTTCTTGATGTCTAGTAGATTCAGTTTCCTCTGGGTACTGCTGTGGCCACACTGCATAGGATTGGGTGTATGAGGTTGTGTGGCTGCTCAGTTACAGACAATTTGTAAAGTTAGGTTTTAGTGGCTCCAAGAATCTCCGAATCTCTTCTGGGATCCTGGGTGCAATAGACCCTTCACCAGATCCCAGTGTTCCTGCTAAGAGGACACATGGGGCAGTCCCCCCTGCAGAGGGTCCTCCTCTCTTCGGCATCCCCTGCACCTCAACAGCCATTTTCAAAGGAGCAGCACCGTCGTCTTTAATTAGGGCCAGCAATGAGGGGAGCTGGCAAATGGGTGTGTTTTTCTTAGCTATGTTGGCAGCATGAGAAATCTCAGTTCTGGAGAAAGACCCTCTTGCCAGCACAACTAGTTAAAACAAGAATATGATTGCATCTAGATTTCATCAGATACAATGAGGTGCTTCGTTAAGCCAGGCAGAGGGAGGCTGACTTGCGTAAATCTATTCTCCTACTCATTCAAAGCTGTAGATTGCAGAGTGTGCACAGGTGATCCCCGTGAAGCTGTGTTTCAGGCGGATGCCTGGTGGGCTGGCACTTAAGCAAATGCCACTACCCATTTGTTACTGTCTCTGTTCCCTTTCCTTCTTAAAATCACTTTCTTTTATCAACCTTCTTTTATGAGACAGTGCTTTCAGGTTCTCCTTATCCTCTTCTCTGTGAAAATTTACCCTTATGAAAAGATCTGGAACCTTTTATTTATTTATTTATTTATTTTTAGAATAAAAGAATGAAAGAGAGAAAGAGGAAGAGATTTTAGAAAAAGAGAGAAAAGGAGAAAGAAAGAAACATCAAAAGAAAGAAAAAAAGAATGAACGAGAAAGAGGAAGAGATTTGAGAAAAAGAGAAAAGGAGAAAGAAACAGCAAAAGAAAGAAAAAAAAGAATGAAAGAGAGAAAGAAAGAGGGAGAGAAAGAGGGAGAGAGAATGGGATTCTTGTTTTATTGCCCAGGCTAGAATACAGGCTAAAAATGGGTATTAAAAACCTCTTTTATGCCAATAATTGTGTTTAGCAATGGAGACAGGAAGGAATAGGGGATGAAAATAACAAATAAGCAGGCAACCAATATTTTATTTAAACCTGTGAAATGCTATGCAATTGCAAATCCCCATTTTAAACTGTATTCTAGCCTGGGCAATAAAACAAGAATCCCATTCTCTCTCCCTCTTTCTCTTCCTCTTTCTTTCTCTCTTTCATTTT
>CAUYQU010073549.1:0-62981 GCA_963574635.1 Cheracebus regulus | reverse complement strand
TATTATTGGTCATCAGAGAAATATAAATCAAAACTAGAATGAGATATTCTCCCAGTCCAGTTAAAATGACTTTTATCCAAAAGACAGGCAATAACAAATGCTAGTGAGGATGTGGAATAAAGGGAACCCTTGCACCTTGTTGGTGGGAATGTAAATTAGTACAACCACTATAGAGAACAGTTTGAAATTTCCTCAGAAAACAAAAAATAGAGCTATCATACGATCCAGCAATCCCACTGGTACAGATATGTACACTATTTTCATGTACCCAAAAGAAAAGAAATCAGATTTATCTGTACTCCCATGTTCACTGCAGCGCTATTCACAGTAGCCAAGATTTGGAAGCAAACTGTATCTATCAGCAGACAAATGGATAAAGAAGATGTGGTACATATACACAATGGAGTACTATTCAGCCATAAGAAAGAATGATGTCCTGTCATTTGCAACAATGTGGTTGTAACTGGAGGTCATAATGTTAAGTGAAATAAATCAGGCACAAAAAGACGAACTTCACATGTTCTCACTTATTTGTGGGAATTAAAAATTAAAACAATCGAACTCATATAGGTAGAGAATAGAAAGATGGATACCAGAGGCTAGGAAGGGTAGTGGAAAGGTGGGGGAAAGTGGGGATGGTTAATGTATACAAAAAATAGAAAGAATTAATAAGACCTATTTTTGCTAGCACAACAGGGTAACAATAGTCAAAAACAATTTAATTGTGGGCATTAGAATAACAAAAAGAGTATATTTGGATTGTCTGAAACACAAAGGATAAATGCTTGAGGTGTTGGATACTCTATGTACTTCGATGTTACTATAATGCATAGCATGCTTGTATCAAAATATCTCATGTGACCCATAAATATATACATCTACTATGTTCCCACAAAAATTCAAAGTTAAAAAAAAAGAAACAAACATCCTCAATCTGATAAAAGCTATCTAGAAAAAATTTACAGCTAGTTTCATGCTTAATGGAGGAAGACAGAAAGCTTTCTTTCCAAGATTGGGAAAAAGGTAAGAATATCTGGTCTCAACACTGTTATTAAATATTGCCATAAAGCTTATAGCCATGTAATAAGGCAAAAGGAAAAAATTAAAGGTATACAGACTGGTAAGGAAGAATTAAAACTCTCTTAATTCACAGTAACAAAAGTCCGTATGTAGAAAATTCCAAGAAATCTACTAAACATCTACCTAATAAACAAGTTTAGCAATGAAGTAGGATATAACTTTGACATACAAAAGTTATATCTCTATGCACTAGCACCAAACAATTGAAAAATGAAATTTAAAAAACTATCCCATTTGTAACATCAACAGAAAAAATAAAATACTTTGGAATAAGGTTAACAAAAGAAATACAAATCTTGTATACTAAAAACTAAAACATTGTTGAGAGAAAATAAAGATGTAAATTCCATGTTCATGGATTGAAAGACTCAATATTGGCAAGATGGCCCTTTGCTTTTTAAATGTAGATGGAATTTTCCCGCAATTAACCAAATTAACACAAAGCAACTGCTATCAAAATCCTAGCTGATTCTTTTGGTAAAAATTAATAAGCTGATCAAATATATACATGGAAGCAAAGGACCTAAATAGCCAAAAGCCTTGAAAAGAATTACAAAGTTGAAGGATTTATGCTACTCTATTTCAAAACTTACCATAAGTTCACAGTAATCAAGACATGGTGGCATTGGTCCAAGGGAAAGTATATAGATCAATGGAGCAGAATTAGGAGCACTGAAATTAACTCCTTACACTTACAGTCATTGATTTTTTATTTTTTTTTTAACTACAGCCTATGACTCATTCATCTTTTATTCTCAGGACGCAGTCAGTGTCTGGCACCTGGTGGGTGATCAATGAAAGGTTTACGAATGAATACAGACCTTTTGAAAACTATATGTGGTGGTGAGGAGAAGCAAATTAAGGGCTGCTCATGCCCGTAAGTAAAGACCTGGCCATTGCTCAGAACTTTCACAAGAAGCCCTCTGGCAGACACAGGAAGGATGAAAATCAAGGCCTTCCAGGGACCTGCTGAGATTTGCACACAGGATGGGCAGGGCTGCCTAGCTTCCTGCACAGGCAAAGGCAGAATGTGGAAGAGTGGAGAGAGCCCTAGAATGGGAGATAGAATAGTAATGGATAGCCTGTATCTAAGCCAACTTAGCTCCTAAGCAACTGTAAGATTTTGAGCCAGGCACATTTCCTCTCTGAGTATTGATGATCTTGGGCTAGATCTGTGAAGCACACAGAAAGTGTTTAGAGAGCACTTACCACATGCCAAGCACAGGGCCAGGTACTGGGAAGCAGTGCCCAGCAAGATCCAAGATGGTCCCTGCTCCTGGGAAAGCTACAATCTAATGTAGAGACAGACACACAAAAAGAAGCAAACAGAAAAGGTCCCCTTTACTGTACCAGTTCTCAAAAACTGATATATAATATGTGTATGTAAGCATGAGGTACATGTGATATTCTGTTACATGCATAGAAGGTAAAATGATCAAGTCAGGGTATTTATGGCATCCATCACCTTGAGTGTTTATCATTTCTATGTGTTAGGAACATTTCAAGTCCTTGCTTCTAGCTATTTTGAAATATACAATATATTGTTGTTAACTATAGTCACCCTACACCGCTGCTGAACATTAGAACTTATTCCTTCTAACAATATGTTTGTACCCATTAGCCAACATCTCTTCATCCCCCCACCACACACACCCTTCACAACCTCTTATTATCTATCATTCTACTCTCTATATTCATGAAATCCACTTTTTTTTTTTTGGCTCCTATAAATGAATGAGAACATGCTATATTTGTCTTTCTGTACCTGGCTTATTTCACTTAACATAATGACCTCCAGTTTCATCCTTGTTGTTGCAAATGACATGATTTCATGCTTTTTATGGCAAATAGTGTTCCATTGGGTGTATTTACCACATATTCTCTATCCATTCATCCACTGATGGACACTTAGGTTGATTCCATGCCTTTGTCATTGCGAATAGTGCAGCAATAAACGTTGGGGTGCAGTCTATCCTTTTGATAGACTGATTTCTTTTCCTCTGGCTAAATACCCAGTAGTGGGACTGCTGGGTCATATGGTAGTTCTATTTTTTATTTTTTGAAGAATCTCCATACTGTTTTCTATAGTGGCTGTACTAATTTACACTCCCACCAACAATATATACTTGTTCTCTTTTCTTTGCATCTTTGCCGGTATCTGGTTGTTTTTGTTTTCTGGGTTTTTTAGGGGGCATTTTTTTTGTCTTTTTGATAATAGCCATTTTAGCTGGAGTAAGATGAGATCTTGGTGTAGTTCTGATTTGCATTTCCCCAATAATTAGTGTTGTTGAGCATTTTTTTCATATAATTCTTGGTCATTTGTATGCCTACAATATCAGTAATGTGGGATTTTTTTTTTTTTTTTTTGAGATGAAGTCTAGCTCTGTTGCCCAGGCTGGAGTGCAATGGCATGATCTCGGCTCACTGCAACCTCCACCCCCCAGGTTCAAGCAACGCTCCTGCCTCAGCCTCCCAAGTAGCTGGGATTATAGGCACACATCCCCACACCCAGCTAATTTTCTGTATTTTCAGTAGAGATGGGGTTTCACCATGTTGGCTAGGCTGGTCTCGAACTCCTGACCTTAGGTGATCCACCCATCTCGACCTCCCAAAGTGCTGGGATTACAGGCATGAACCACCACACCTGACCAGTAGTAAGTGTTGAGATAAACCAACACACTCCTGAAATGAGAGAGTCCTGCAGACGGGATAGAGAGAAGGTTTCTTGGGTAAGCAACATTTGAAATGTTCTTCATTTAAGGACCTATGAATGTTTTCAGGGACTCTGAGAACCTCTTAAAAGTGGGTTCAAAATTTTGTCCACAGGCTGGGCACAGTGGCTCATGACTGTAATCCCTGCACTTTGAGAGGCCAAGGCAGGGGGACTGCTTGAGGACTGCTTGAGGCCAGGAGTTTGAAACCAGCCTGGACAACATAGCAAGACCTCGTCTCTACAAAAAATTTTAAAAATTAGCCACCAGCCTGAGTGACAGAGCAAGACCCCATCTCAAAAAAAGAAAAAAATGTGCACATACATATTTTTCTGGTGCAAGGGCTCATGGCTCAGAAAGATCTGTGGTACACCAATGTTTATAGCAGTATTCTTCACAATAGCCAGGATGTGGAAACAACCAAAGCATCCATCAACAGATAAACAGATAAAGTCTGGTATATACATGCAATTGAATGTTATCCAGCCTTAAAAGGAATTACATTATGATGCATACTACGATATGAATGAGCCTGGAAAATATGCTAAGTAAAATAATCCAGACACAACAGGACAAATATTGTATGATTCCACCTATATGAGGTACCTAGAATAGGCAAATTCATAGACATAGAAAGTAGAATAGAAGTTACCAGGGGCCAGCAAAAGGAATGAAGGGAGAGGTATTGATTAATGGCTATAGAGTTTCAATTTGGGATCATGAAAATATTGTGGAAATAGATAATGGTGATGATTGTACAAACCTGTAGATATAGTTAATGCCACCAAATTGAACACTTGAAAATGATTAAAATGGTAAATTTTTTGTTCATATGTTTTACCACAATTTTTTTGAAAAAAGAATTTGTGGCCCTATAAAGCTTTAGAATCACTGACCTAAATGATTTTTCAGGACACCATTAGCTCCATTAAGGCATGCTTTCTAGAAACATATGGAGGGATGAAGACAAAAGTTAAAGACTTAAAGATGCCCCTATTTTCTCCATATTTAAAAAGGCAGGCACAGGTATCTTGATACATATTTACTTTTTACCTGCAGCATACATAAGACATGGAGAAAACCTGAATGCCCATCAGTGATAAATTGGATAAAGAAAATGTCATGCATAAATACCTTGGAATACTATGCAGCCATAAAAAGAATGAGATGATGTCCTTTGCAGGGGCATGGATAAAGAGGGAGACCATTGTCCTTAGCAAACTTACACAGGAAGAGAAAATTAAATATCACATGTTCCCACTTATAAGTGGGAGCTACATTATGAGAACACATGGACACAAAAAAGGGAAAAACTCACACTGGGGCCTAGCAGAGGGTGGAGGGTTGGAGGAGAGAAAAGATCATGAAAAATAACTAATGGGTACTAGGCTGAATTCCTGGGTGATAAAACAATCTGTACAACAAACCCCCATGACACAAGTTTACCTATGTAAAAACATGCCCCTGTACCTCTGAACTTAAAATAAAAGTTAAAAAAAAACTATATTAAAGAAAATGTATTCATAGTTACACTTTAAAGTTCACCTGGCACAATTTTTGTGCTCATCCTCAACAATTAAGAACTACCAAATCTTTGCTGCACTCCAGTTGGAGGAAAAGAGCCCAGAAGAAGGGCAATCCCAGTTGTATGTTCACCATCAGAGTTCTCTCCTCTGGCTGCTTACAGAGACATGGCTGGGGTAGCTGCCACACAAGTTAGGCTGCCTTGGGATATTTGTTAATGCTCAGAAACTCCTCCTTAATGATAACGCAAGTTACATCAGAGTTAATGGCACTGTGCCTGGCACATTTCCCAGAAGCAGTCACCTAGCAGGTGCAGCACCTCTTGACCCATTCCACCTGGTCATAGCAAGAATGCAATACAAGATACAAAGAAATATTTATGATGTTGTAGAAATACTTCTGTCTCAAAAGTCTAAGAAAGTTGTTTAATATTTTTCAATTAGGGAGGAATTCAGAAACTTCCCTAATGAAACTCCTAAAGTACACACAAGAAGGAAGACAGGGCTGCTTCACAAAGGCAGCACCAAAAACAGCAGGCTGAAGGAAGATTCAGCCTCTATTGCTACAACTGTACTCACAGCCAAGGCTGCTACCGGTGATAGGAGCATGTTGCCCTTTAACCAATTGGCGAACCAGGCATGACTAAGTGACAAGGAAGAAAGCTAGTGTGCTTCTGGGGCGTGGTGGAGTAGGTACCGAGGAGTTCTGTGTCAACATAAAGAAGAGCAAGAAAGAGGAGAGGGAGGAAGTAAGGAAAATAAAAACCAAGAAGGGGAGCTGGGCGCGGTGGTTCACGCCTGTAATCCCAGCACTTTGGGACACCGAGGCGGGCGGATCATTTGAGGTCAGGAGTTCGAGACCAGCCTGGTCAAAATGGTGAAACTCTGTCTCTCCTAAATATACAAAAAAATTAGCTGGGCGTGGTAGTACATGTCTGTAATTCCAGATACTGGGGAGGCTGAAGCAGGAGAATATCTTGAACCAGGGCTGCAGTGAGCTGAGATTACGCCACTGCACTCCAGCTTGAGCGACAGAGCGAGACTGTCTTAAAAAAAATAATAAAAGCAAGAAGGGGAAGAGAGAAACAGAATAGATAGATGGAGATGGATGGAGGAGACAGAGAGAAGACAAATATATCCATGTAATCATTGTGCTCCTAAAATCTCTTTAACTCTGACAGTTACCTTACTTATGAAACAGAAACAAGACCCCAATAATAGAGGATTGATATTTACCTTCTGAATCTTTGTTGTAGAAAACACCATGTGGATGCAGAGAGTAAGGTCGAGAAGCAAAGTTCTTTAAATGAATGACAATCACATCACCCACTTCAGCCCTCAAGATGGGGCCTAGGAATCCAAGCCAGGGAGGTTTGGGGATCTCTATGGAGTAGGTTTCATCTGTGAAGTGTCTGTAAACAGCCTTTTTGTAAACGCTGCCTATCCTGTTGGACCCTCTTTCAAGAAATAAGGTTGCAAGTCTAAAAGTAAAAAGAAAAACATTTTGTAATTGAAACGAAAAGAGAAGCCCTCATAGCTTATCATTAGGAGTTTATAAAGTATTGCATGTATGACCTATCATTTGGCGTTCACCATAACCTGTAACCTCTGTAGGGCTGGGAAGATTAGCCTCAGTTTACTAATGTGGAAATGAGATTCAGCAAATAAGTAGCAAGCCAAAGGGCACAAGTTGCATTCACAACCAAACTAAAACAAATCCAAAGAACTCTAAAGTCACAATACACATTTAGCCCCTTCCACTCAACGTTTTTCCCCTTTGCTTTTTCATTTAACAAACACTTATTATACATTTACTGCATTCCGAGCACATGGCTAGATGGCATACAAAAAAAAACTTTAAAATCAAATAATGGGCTTAGATAATTGTCAAGTGAATGATTGATAGAACAGATACAAACTCAACATTTCTAGGAATATAACAGTTCAGGGAGGTCCACACCTGTAATCTCAGCACCTTGGGAGGTCAAGGGAGGCGGATCTCTTGAGCCTAGGAGTTTGAGACCAGCCTGGGAAACATAGTGAGGCCCTATTTCTACAAAAACAATCAGCTGGGCATGGTGGTGGGCCGCCTGTAGTCCCAGCTACCTGAGATGCTGAGGCATAAGAATCTCTTGAGCCTGAGAAGTCAAGGCTACAGTGACTAGGTAACAAAGCAAGACTCCATCTTAAAAAAAAAAAATCCGGGTGTAGTGACTTATGCCTGCAATCCCCAACACTTTAGGAGGCCAAGGTGGGAGGATCACTTGAGCCCAGGAAGTTAAGTCTGCAGTGAGCCAAGATCACACCACTGCACTCTAGCCTGGATGACAGAGCAAGATCCTGTCTCAAAAACTAAATGGCTTGGAGAAGGAAAAGATTGCTGTGGGTAGAAGAAGTCAGATAATTGCAAGAATTAAGGAGAAGTAGGATTGGATAACAAAGGTGAAAAATGAGGACACGAAGCAGGACAACGGATGTTCAGTGAGGGGGAAGCAGTGCAGATGCGGCAGGGGAGAGCAGTTACAGGCTGGGGCGCAAGTCTAGGAGGGGAGGACTGAGAGATAAGGTTACACGTGAGTTTGGAGATAGATTGACAACTTTAATTCCAGGTTGGAGAATTTAAAATTTATCTTGGAAGCACTAAGGACTCACTAAGGTTTTTCATAAAGTGGGTGACATCATAATCATGTGTTTAAGGACCATTCTTTGGCAGTAGTGTGCAAGTTTTAGAGGAGTTGGGTGAAAGGCAGAGCAAAGATTAGGGGCAGAGAGACTGTTATGAGACCAGAAGAGGGTGGTGCAATAGAAGAAAAGGGGTGGACATGAGAAAAACAGAATTCTAAGGCTTGAGATGACCAGATGCCCTTCTGGGGCCCTACACGAAGAGCAGACTCAGTTCCTGGTACCTGGGAGCCTGAAACAATAGCACTACTTTGGAGTGGCCAGACAATCTTCTCCTGGAGAGGTGATGCTCCCTTCCCCACTCTGTCTATGTGCTTAGCATAGAGCTCCCATCCTAGCTCCAGCTCCAGAAATACTGGTTTCTGCTTGAGCAAAAGCTCCACCACTCCTGGGTGCAGCCATCCCAATGTAGCTGTGTCCCTCTAGGGGGCAAGAGACCACATCTTACTCTGAGACACACTCCTGCAAGTGTATGTGCATTCATTCTCTCTCAGTTATCCAACAAACAATTATACCAAGCCCTGTCCTCAGTACTAGGGATACGGAGGAAAAAAGACAAACCTCCTACTTTGAAGGAGCCCCTATTCTGGAAGGGAGAGTTATGAGAACACAGATTATGTTCTGGGGCATCTAATCTGAAGTCAAAAATAGATCAGGGGAGCTTTCCTTAAGGAAGTAATGCTTCAGTATACTCCCAAAGAACAAAGAAGAGTTTCTCAAGCAAAATAATAATAATAGAAAAAATTGATGTAGAAGACATTTTAAAGTTTTGGCAACTCCACACCCATACTCCACTCTTTGATCTAAGAGCACACTTTTTCTACTCTCATTCTCTGTGCTTCGGGTGGTGCTCCATCCCCCAGCCCTACTAATGGAGCAAGTGCATCAGCCTACCCTATGAGTGCGTCAAATGCCTCTAATAAGCTGTTGTTAAGGCGGGACTTGTGATCCAGACCTGGCCAGTTGGTACCATTCATTTCCCAGCCAGCCCATCCTGAGCCACCATGATTAGTTCAAGGACAGTCACAGAGTGTCTTGTTGCTTAAATCTGAGAAAATCTAGGGACTTGTAAAGGATCTCTTTCTTGTGTACTTGGACCTGGGACATGATTCTGGAGCTTCAGGTAACTATATGGCTAACCCAAGGAGGAAGTCTGTCTGAGAGTTAATTTGTTCCTCTAATCTCTTAAATTTTACTATTGACTTTTCCCCCTCTAATCAACTCCTATTTGTTTTCATCATCATATGACTATTTCTTTTCATTTTTCTGTTTTTATTTTATTGTACTTTCTATTCTTTTATTCAGTTCCAAAAATTCAATCATTCATACAATTTATTCAAAAAAAACGTGTTCAGCACCTATTAGGTATCATGGAGCATTTCTCTTTTCTACTTTTCTGGTCCCCTAATACTTTTTGTGTTTTTCTTTTCTCTTTCCTAATTCTTTCCAAAAGAAACCTATCCCAGCCTCTCCCAAAGAATGTGAACTAATGTCTAACAGAGTATTCAAGCTACCCACTCTGGGTCAGAATGAGCAATTCATACAGTTCTGTTCATTCCAGGTCCACAATGAGTGTCAGGGTAATTCTAAGATGGGTAGACCAGTTGGATCTAGAAGACTCTAGAAGCTCTGTTCTATGGCATTGGAGCCTGAAAGGCTATGAGATGACTCAGGTCTCCCATATTCCTCTAGAGTGTCATTCACCAGCTCTTCCCATTCCTTGCCCCTCTCAGCATCAGGCACAATGATCTTCTTTGATTCTTCTCTCCCTTTTCCAAGTCAGAATCCTAGACAGATCCTTTGGTCAGGCACCCTTGTCTAGTCCCAAGCCCCAGCCTCAGACATCAGCAGGTGGAGCTATCAACCTATAGACCCTTGGGGTTCAGCCTTGAACTGTAACTCAGCTGCATTCCTATTCTGTCTGGAGATAGACCCAGGGACAGTGCTCCTTCTGAGGTAGACATATTTCCTGGACCAAAATATATAAAGTTTATACTTAAGTATGACTGTATCACCCTAAAAAATAAGCCCTTAAGGGCTTCCATGAACTTCAGGCATTTCAGTGGTGGTATAAAAGTAATAAATAAAATTAAATTTAAAAGAGACTTCCAGATCACTCTGGACAGGGACAACAGGAAGGCTCTCCCTGCCTTTGTCATAGGCTCCAGCTGCCCCCATCACCCCACATGACCGCTTTAAGAACTCTCTGAGAAGATCTCATGGGCATCGCCTCTGCTTCCATTCTGCTAAAAAGCTTGAAAATCATTCTGCTGACCTTCAGCAAGCACAGATTGAGGATTTATAGCATGCAAAGTACTGGGCTAGATGTTGTTTTGAGTATAATAATAAAAAAGATACAATCTCTAAATAAGTGTGTTTGTGGTTGAGAGGAAGAACAAAGCCATTGTTACCTGCATAAAGAAAACTGCTAAGAATTGGAGGAACAGAACGTGGGAATTTAAGAGAGAGGAGGAGACACCTAAATACCTTGCTCTAGTGGAAGAAACAGCTTGAGAAATGCGTTGAGGTAAGAGAATTAGAAGTCAGTTCAGGAAATTACAGGCAGCTTTATATGGCAAGAAAATATGAGAGTGAAACTGTGGAGAAATTATGAGTGACTTATTTAAAGTCAAGCTAAAAAGTGATTATCACTCCCTCTCTCTAACTGGCTGAGGTATCCAGCCTGCCCCAGACCACCTAATAAAATCATAAGCCAGTTCAAACTCACCAGCAACAAAGCCTTTTTTTTTTTTTTTTTTTTTGAGATGGAGTCTTACTTTATCACCCAGGCTGGAGTGCAGTGGCATGATCTCAGCTCACTGCAACCTTTGCCTCCCGGGTTCAAGAGATGCTCTTAGCCTCCCAAGTAGCTGGGATTACAGGAACATGCCACCATGCCCAGCTAATTTTTGAATTTTTAGTAGAGACGGGCTTTCAACATGTTAGTCAGGCTGGTCTTTAACTCCTGACCTTGTGATCTGCCCGCCTTGGCCTCCCAAAGCACTGGGATTACAGGCATGTGCCACTGCGCCCAGCTAACAAAGCCTCTTTTAATGAAGCATGCCTTGGCCTCAGAGGCTGGAGAATCCCCCAGGGTCCTCAGCTGAGCCAGATTAAGGAGTGGAGCAGCTGGGTCTCAGATCTAAAGGTCACTGGAACATCACTGGGGAGCTGGAAGCATTGCAGGGTGGATAAAATTCACTGGAAATAATATCTAAGGTGGAGAAAATTGCAACCTCCAGAACTTCTGTGGGGTAAGCATGGTATGTCATTGGAAAGGAGGCTTTGATAGCTGTTTGAGATTATAGGTTTGGGAGGTAGGTGGAGAGACTCAAAGGGTTATGCTCAAATTCTAACAAATGGCCACAAAAATCTATTCCAGGGAGAATTGGTCCAGTGAACTATAAAGTGGGCTCCTTTTTGCTTGCATCCAAAGGGAGGTAAGAACGGCCACCACCAAGCCACTTTCTCCTCTCCTCAGCACTCAGCCTCTCCTCCAGTTGAAGGAAACCCATGCTATTTATCTATCCAGAGCACCGGATTGTTAATCTTCCCAGGGTTAACCCTATCCCACCCTTGATGTATAGTCTCTGGTAGGGAGGAGATCCTGGAACAAGAAGGAAGCCATGGGTTTAGACCCCCCATGGAGGAGCCAGAGATGTGCCTGACCAGAGAAGCACCCCAGGAATCACAGGGCAAGAAAAATAGTGTTTACAGGCACCTTGACATTTTCTAATTTATAAACTGAAGCTTACAGTATAGCAAAATTAAAAAGAAAATAATTTAATAATTTGTTCACTGTTCCTGTAGGGACTGCAGCACTTATTACATATGCTTCACATTTGGCACTGAATTATACATTGACTGTCTTTCACATTCCTGGACACATATCAGTCTTATCACCTATACAGCCAATAGTCACCCGAGGCGGGATTGGGTTTTCTAAAGCAGTGGTTCCCACTGTCCATCCATGTACCACCTGCATCAGAATCATTTGGAACATTTACCAGTTTTTTATTCCCAGGTCTCATTTCAGGGCAATTGAATCAGACTTTCTACTGGCAAGACCATGGCATCTGTATTTTTCCTAAGATCACCATATGATTCCTGTAGTAGAGCTTTTTAGGGCTTGCCTCCTCTAATTCTTCTTTCCTCCTAACCGAAGAACAGTACAATGATTCTGCTTTTGCAAGTTAGATGGGCCAAAGGGTTCTGGCAAATGGGATGCAAGTGGAAATACCACGTGTCACTTCTGGGTGAGGGCATTTAATTATTATTCTAAGACCCTCTTCTCCTCTGGAGCAGGAGGTGCCTCCTGCTTAGACAGTGAGGAGAACCCATAGCTTCCTCCCTGTCCTAGGACTTCTTCCCCTGCACTGACTCCACATCAAGAGTAGAAAAGGGCTGACCCATGAAGGTGCCCTAAGAAGATACTTAAAACAAAAACTATAGTAACTATATGATAAAAATTTGTTGAGGCTGGGCGTGGTGGCTCATGCCTAATTCCAGCACTTTGGTAGGCCAAGGTGGGAGGATCACTTGAGGCTAGGAGTTTAAGATGAGCCTGAGCACTATAGTGAAATCCTGTCTCTATTCTTTTTTAAATAATGGGAAAAAAAACTTGAAACTGAAAAAAGAAGTGAGGAGGGATAGAAATAAGAGAAAGAGAAAGCAGTTTGTTTTAGTGTCTACACAGCAAACCACCTATTGAGAACATATTGTGCATTTGTAATGGTAGAACAGAAACTCCAGCTCCTTTGAGTTCTATAAAATGCAAATTTTCCCAAGAAACAAAGTAAGGAAGTAATTTCAAGGAAGCCATCCCCATGAAGCAGCCTCCGATTTAAATTGAGTATATTTATTAGAATGTCACATTGGTGAGCTGTCTGTTGTTTATTACATAGCCATGGTGAGGGGCTGAGCAATCACTATCCCTTAAGAACATTTCCAATCTGCATTCTAACATCTTGACTCAAGCTAAGGAGGTGTCTACTTCCTGCTACAAAGGAATCCAGTGGAGCTGGGAAGGTCAACAGTAGCAACTGCCTTAAAGACAAGTTGGGGACTTGGAACATGACATTGCCAATGCCTGAGGCCAATACTGTGGAGGCAGATAGCTTCCAAAAGTTGGGGAGATTAATCATTATCAGAACAAACCTGCCCTTGGGAATCCCCTACACAGTGCAGAGTTGGACTTCCAGGTTAGATTCTCAAGAATTCATAGCTTGCAGGGGTGTAAAACACACCAGCAATCCCATGACCCCTGCATCTTTTAGAGGGATGTTTTCCCATCACTTCTTTGGATCAAACGCTAATTATCTACTATGTCTGGGACATAAAACTAGAAACTGGGGGCAAGACGTATTAATCTCAGTCCCTGTGTGCAAGAGTTTTACCATCTGGTTGGGAAACAAAACATATGCATTTGACAATAAACAGACAGTTTTACAGTGTTAACTGCCAACTCTACTGTCCAGAGCCCACATGTCTGTGGGGAGGGCAGGAAAATATAGGCTGACGATCAACTGCAAAATAACATTAACAGAGACTGTGGTCAGAGACAACATGTGAGATCACAAGAATCACAATAAGGACAGGAAATATTGTCTGAGCCTGAGAAGGAACATTCTTCACCAAGGAAAAAACAGGATGAGATGGAGGCAAGTGCCACTTGGCAAAAGGAATGGTGGAGACGGAGATTACACATTCATTTTGATGAGGCTGCACCCTCCCTATTAGATGAATAATTTTTAATACCATCTGGATGTTGTGCTTCTATACAAATTCTTTTTCTCCAGGTCCCTTGGCATCATCTAATTCTTGGGTCCACTCTTCATTTGCACAGAAGCCCTTCAGAGCATACACAAGGCATGTTGAAAACAAATGGCATGGTGAGGGTGAAGGAGAATGAGTGTGAATGTCAATTCTCTCACCTGCTGTGAAATCCTGGGGAAGCAACTTAACCTCTCTGAACCCAGTTTCCTCTGCTGTAAACTGGTGACCATGATAGAGCTATCATAAGAATTCAGTGAGAAGAGGTGTGGAGCCCCACCCGCAGCAACTGGGACAGTGGTGTTGAACCAATCACAGTAATGATTATTTCTGGTAAAGCGTAAAGCTGTGTTAGAAAAGAGGAAAATGTGACCAGCCAGGGTCTTTCCCACAGGGCTCCTGCTCTCCAGAGAAGCCCATGAGACAGCAGAACTACCACGAGAGCTAACACTAAGTGCTGACCAAGCGCCAGGCACTGTGTCTGAGTCCTTGCAGATCCTAAGTCTCAAAGATAATTCCAAAGTTGTTATCCACAGAAACTTACTGGAAAAACGGGTCTTTGCAGATGTGATTAAGCTAAGGATCTTGAGATGGGGAGATCATCCTGGATTAGCTAGGTAGGCCCTAAATGCCATCAAATGTGTCCTTATAAGTAAGAGGCAAAGATAGGCTAGACACACACACAGGAGAAGACAATATGAAAATGAAGGCAGAGATCACAGTGATGCAGCCACGGCCAAGGAATGCTGGAAGACACCAGAGCCTGGAAGAGTCAAGGAGGGGCCCCTCCCTTAGAGCCTCCAGAGGCAGTGTGGCTCTGACAATATATTCAGTTCAGACTTCTGGCCTCCAACACTGGAGTAAGGAATAAATTGCTGTTGTTTGAAGCCACATACTTTGTGGTAATTTGTAACAGCAGCCACAAGAAACTAACATACCCTCAAAGCAAGTACTATCATATCCCCATTTTACTGATGAGAAAACTGAGGCAAAGAGAGATTCAATTACTTGCCCATAAAGTGGGGCAATAATTCCAAATGTGACTGTTGATGCCAGAGCCCCACACTCTACCAGCAAACTGGGCTGCCTCGGTATCTCCCTCAGACCAAGGCTGGGCTACACTTGGCTGGCGAAATTCTCCAATGCTCCCGGTCTCCCACGGACAGAAGATTGGTCGCCCCACTTCATGATGTGCTAACCTTTTAAAGCAATGCCTGAAGCATAGTAAATACCTGGTGACACTTAGCTAACTCATTATACTGTCAATGAATTACCTTTCAGATACTGCTAACCAGGTCTTGGGGCCCCATCATATGGAGGTGGAAAAAGGAAGAGAGGGACTAGGGGGATGCTGGTAAATCATGGAAAACAGGGGAGAACTGAGGTAGGGGAGGGTACTAGGGACTGTCAACTGCCTTGCAATATTCATGTTCCTCTTCTTTCTTAGTGTCAGAGGCAAATTCTGTCTTTATTCAGGCAGAAAAGCACAGAGCTGGAAGATTACATTTTTTCAAGTCCTCTTTGTGGCTATGAGTATCCAATGAGAAGTAAGGAAAATAAGTTGGGTAGGGTTTCCCTTTAAAATACAGATGCAGCAAAAATTGTTCTGCTTCTACATTTTCCCTTCCTCCCTTTCTTCCTGGAATATAGACATGATGGCTGGAGTTTCAGTGGCAATCTTGTGACCATGAATGTGCTTGAAGAGGGAAACCACATAGACTTTAAAGCACAAAGGCTAAACATGGTGGATCAGAAATACAGAAAGCCCCTGAGATCCCATTATACCATCTATCCCACCAGGGACTTGGGGGATAGATGGTATAATATCCCCCAATTATACCATCTATAATTGGGTAGATACCCACTTCTGGATTCTCTTACAAATGAATACAAAATCCTAATTTGTTAAAAACATTATAGTACAGTCTCTACTGGCAGCTAAAAACAGTCATTTACTGATACAGGATTTAACAGCAGCTCCAAGAGATTCATACGGCATTGGTCCAAACAAAATAGTTTTGGTACTGATAAGATAGAAGTTGAGGTTTGAAAGTTACCATTTGTTTAGACCACGCACTAACCAGATAATATTCTTTTCTTTATTTCAAAGCTCACAAAAACCTCTTTCTCCTCCCTGCTTCCCCTCTGTTGGGCCTTCTTTCAGATAGATGTGTGAGTTCTCTCTCACACCCATCCTAGGGCCTGCTTCTTAGAATAATCAAAGTCCCTTGCCATCCACTGGGCTGATGCAGTGATGCTGCTCAAACTCCAAGTTTGTAGGGTCTGTTAGAGGAAGTTGACCTTCTTACGTTCAAGCTAGCCTCACTTACGTTCAAGCACAGTTCCACCCATGGGTTAGTATCAATGAAAACCCTGCATTTCAGTGGGAAGAAAAAGCCTAGATGTGTGCTAATTGCCTAATGAGGTCTATAGTGAGAACTGTGGCTTTAAATAAGATGACCCCACTCCAGTCTCATTAAAGACTAGGCTTTACCATCAATGTACACTTTAATTAAGCACTTTATGAGCCTGAGCAGGACTGGTATAAATAGATCAAAATAATGACACCATCCCCAGGCAACTCAAAGGAGCCCAGTGTCCTAATTTAGTCCAGGGAGGAGGAGGAGGAGAAGTGTATTTATCTGGAGAAAATATTTGTAAATAGAATCTAACTCCAAAATCCTATACTTTCTAGGAAACATTAGTGATTATAGACTCAATTATACTTTTGAACCCTATAATCAAGCAAAGGTACCAAGTAAGAAAGTTAAATTGCACCGTCTGACAGCTATAGAGTCTCTGTGAAATGATTTCAATTCATTTCGTATCTTATCCTTGTGCATCAGGATTTATTAGGCTCATGGCACTGCCTAACTTTGGTTTCCAAATGTTTTTACATTACTGAAACTTTGGCGCCCACCCTCTTGTTCCCCAGGTTTCTGCCCATTCCCCTTGTTCAAAGATAAGCAACCAGAACAACTCAATTGATAAGGTGATTCATTTTTACTTCAATGATTTTTAATGCCTGCTCTGTGGTGGGTCCTCCATGGGGTACTGTCAATGACAAAGCTCTGTGTAGGGAAGGGGGTTATTAAATATAAGCCAAAACTTCTTTTCTATCATCATAGTGCTTTCACTGCAGCTGCAGACATGACTGATGTACATCAAGCAATTAGAGGGCAATGCAGAGGGAAGAAAATGCAGTGTCCAAGTTCATGATAAAGACTCCAAGCTGCATGGGTGGTTAGGAAGGAAACAGATCAGAACAAGACAGGGTCATGGGGGGGAAGCTTCATGTGTGAAGCCTCCAAGGAATTGGAGATAGTTCTTAAAAGATAGGCGAAACATGGATAAAGAAAAATATGGACTACTTCAAAAATTGTGACATATGTCCACAATCAGTCCCACGTTTTCTCCAACTCTAATTTCTAGGACTGAACATTTGCAAATCATCTCTCTCCTTTCATTCACCATTGCAAAAATCTTTCTAGAACTGGCAAGTCAGGTAAGATATTTTTCATTCAGTTTCAAAATTATTTCTAATGCTTTGGTATTACACTTCTCAAGTGACTCTAGGGATTACATTTCAACTCCCTTCTTACACAAATTAAGGAAAGTGATTTTCAGAGAGAATATGTGACACGTTCAAGATTACACAGCAAGTTGGGCAGAGCAAGAACTGGAAGTCAGATCTCCGGATTTCTGTTTCAGATTCTTTCCACTCACAGTGGAATTCTGAGCACCTGGCTCTCCTGGTCCTTTAAATATCAGACATTTGTCCAAGTGTGAATATTCAAAACAGCAGATAGTCCTCAGAAAGGCAGCCTAGTCACCCTCCAGGAGGCTGAGGGGCATGACTACATCATCCATGATAGCTCCTTCCTGCTCCTGGGGAAATGGCATAACACAAAGTACACACACTGAACTCCACTTATGTCCCAGTCACAGATGTGTATCTTGTGGTCTATAAGCAATGTCAGCCACCTACAACAGCCCTACCTTCTTAGGAACTTGCCTGAGCCACCTACCACAACCACTAGCACTGATAGGATCGCTGATACAATCCAATATCCACTGCATGTTCACCTGGGTTTCCCTTCCAAGAGTTGGCAGTCAGACTGACATAAACTCTGTTCCTTTGCATGCCAGAAAGAAATGCTTGGGGACCTTGGCTTCTAGGTATGACACCTTAGCATATCAGCTACTTCTAAGGAGCAAGTGGACTCTCATATGAGGCCATACATTTTGAAACCATCTCACTCAAATCTCATGCCAAACCAAGTGTCTTCATTGCATCTATTTTCTTTTCACCACAGTCATTTTTTATATGTTTTATTGTACTTTTATCAAAGCATCATCTTCTGATTGAAATGATCAACAGTGAGGCCCCAGCTTCTTCCAGCACCCAGCTTGGTGAAAACAGCATTGTAGTATTTGAATATTTAAGATTCTTTGGTGATTTGAATGAGCCCAGGTAACCTTTTTGGTCACTGACCACCAGTGATCCCTTTGAACATGCTTCTTGGAAGAGTGACAAAAGAGACTAAATGTGCCTTTGGTAAAAATTAGGACTTTCTAGAAAGTTCTTATTACTAGAACCCTGGCTTCCCTCAAAGTTGCTTTAATTCACTGGAGAATGATCACCATTACCAAGAAACAGGTTGTGTGGTGAAAAGAAATATGGGCTGTGGAACCAAAGCAATGTGAGTTTGGTGCTACCATTTACTCTATAAATTCTGGCAAGTATTTAACCTCAGAACCTTGGTTCCTGGTTCATACAATGAGAATAATAATATCTGCAAGCAGTAATGAATTGAAAAACATCTCATAGAATGTTTGGGTCAGAATAAATGCCCATACACAGCTATAATGACATGGGTATTTTAGGAAAAACACAGAATTTCTGTGCATGTTAATCTTATGGAAAGGCAATCCAGTGTCACATTTAGCTTAAACACTATATTTGTTACACTCAGTGTACACATTGTCAACATTCTTATCTCCAATAGCTGCTTATTTCCTACTGACCCCTCTCTGAGAACTGCATCCCATAGCTATTCATCACAGTAAAGACACCACCACCAATGGTCGGCAGACGTGGGATTGAAAGCAATCAAGAGTTTCCTTTGGAAATAGCCCTACAGACATTACATTTCCTGGTACAAAGCTTAAGGAAAAGTCTTCCTTGGCAGCTTTTCTGGCACGGGCATCATCTTTGGTAAACAAAACAGACTATGCCACCTTTGTGTTGTTAGAAAACTTAGAAGCTGTATTTCCAAGCCAACTGGATCTTTAGTCTTTCCTCCAAGGCAAGGGGCCCTGGCTTTTAAAGACTTCTTGGTAGGACCCGTGCTGTTCCTGAAAACTAATAATTAAACTCATCTTTAGGAAATGGAACATGGATGCTGAATGCGATGGGTTCTGCCAATCAGAAAAGAAGCACGCATTCAAATATCTAACAGAGGTTGCCAAAACATCTCAAAATATGTTCTAATAACCACAAAGTTGAAAATAGCATGACAGCTTCTAGACTCAGGAGGTGACTTCAGAGGGAGATCCGTGAAACAAGATAGTTAAGATACTAGGCCCTGGATAGGGCAGGGAACAAGGTTTATTTTCTGCCCAAAATTAAAAATCAGGAACACAGAACACTGTGGCACCATCTCACCTAGCTATGCTATGGGTTCTAGGATAAGATACTGCCCTCAGCATGAATGACTTGGAGCTGGAACAAACTTCTCACCAGTGAGAGAGCTATTTCTAAGTAGACTCAAGGAAACTCCGAAAATAGCAGAAAAATTTCCTGTGACTTCCCCCTCTTTTCAACATTGAAAAACATGACGTAGCCTACTTATCTTCAATTATGATGTTTCATCCCAAAAATACAAACTAAGAAAACACTGTGTTTTAACAATAAGGAATTTTTGAAATTTATCAAATCTTCATCCCAAGTGTTGTCTGTAAAAAACAAAACAAAACAAACAGAATCCCCCAGAAGTTACTAGTAGTGCCTGGCTGTGTATATGTCTCTTTATAGGCAAGGCTGTTAATAGGTGGTTCAACAAATAAATGGAGCTATGAATATCTCTTCCAAATTACACACCCATCCATAATAGTGCTCTTCAAGCAAAAAACAAAATACCTTCTCTTGGTCTAGATCAACTTACCCCCATTATAAGTAACCAAGAAATACAACCTTCCCCACGCAGAGTCAAAAAGAAGCCAAACCTGGGAGTCAATGAGGACCCCAAGTTCACTCACTTGTCTTCCGTGAAACTTTTCCCAGTAATAACATTCTTCCCTTGGGGTACATAGTTCCAGTATTCTTCCACAATCCCAATGTAGTATGTTCTGGTAACTGCGCCAACCAGCCCAGACAGACCCAGGAATGTGAGGAGATAGATGCAGCCAGTTGGCTGCTTCCGAGGCATTTGTGGATGTAACTCAAGCAGGCAGGCAGCCTGCACAGGGGACAACCTGTTGGTCCCTCCTCCTCACTCAGCTCCTCCTCCTTAGGTAGTTTGGGGTTGGGGCAGAGGCTGAGGACTTGTGTAAGCAAAGCATGCTCGATGGGGGCGTTGCTTTGACAACAAAACTTTTGCCAGCCATCCAAGAAACATGTAACTGGCTTATTTATTTACTTCCCAAGCCAACAGGCCTGTTTCTGTAAGTTTCGGTACCATGCTCTGACATAGTCATTTGTCAGCCAGGATGACAGTGTGACAACTTGGGCTGATGGCTTTCCCCCACCCCTTCTTGTTCTTTTCTTCTCCACACCTCTTACAGGAACATATTAAAATCGGAAAAGTGAGCATGCCTGAGTGGAGCATCAGGAAATACTCCAGGCACTAAAGAAGGCTTCATCTCTGTCAGGAGGGCAGAGGAAGTGACAGAATCACCATCCAGCTTGTTTTATGAGGCTACATGAAACCACAAACTCACATCGTAAAGTTCATCACAACATCGTAAAATCCCACTAATCCTCCATTGGGTCAGGTACCATCTTCCCCATGTTCTCCGAAATCCCACAAGCAAAAATGAGAAGCTTGACTGTGCGGTTTAGTCAAAATGTTAGAGGCCACCACCTCCACACAGGGAGCTGCCTTTCTCAAGGTGGATAGACGATGAGGGGAGTACCCTTCAGACACATGGTGACAAAATTCAGTGACAAAATTCTGTTACTGAAGAAGGCAGGGCCATTCTTCTGTGTCTTCTAATCTGTGTCCCAGAATCTTGGTATTGAAAGAAACCTTGATCAACTTTGGAAGAGAGTTACTCTGATCCCCATGCAGAGTTATTCTTGAGGGAGCAGCCATGGAATGAAGGAAACAGCCTCCTGGCTTTCAAGGTTGGTCAGACCTGGGTTTGAATGTGAGCTCCCACCACTTTCTAATTTAATGGTATGGAGGAATCACTTAACATCATTGAGCTAGAGACCACAGAAGAAGGATTGAGGGATTCTTAAGGAACTTTTTAAAAGATGATGTCTGCAAAATGCCTACCCCAGCCACAGCATAGGGTAAGTACTCAATAAGTGTTAAAGTCCTTCTTCCCCATTCATGCCCTCTGAGAGAGACTGTATCAACCTGTGCATCCACAGACTTGCATTTCCTGGCAGTCTTCTGCTTTCTTTCCACTATTCTTTCCCAAAGTCCTATCTACCATGCCTTCCACCAGTCTCAAGTAAGAGAATTCTTTTTCTTTAAATTGTAGCTACCCTGTAAATGTCCCATAGCACAGTTTGTATTAACATGTGTCTTAATAATAGGCCGCACATGGTGGCTCAGGCCTGTAATCTCAGCACTTTCGGAGGCCAAGGCAGGCAGATGTGGTCATGAGTTTGAGACCAGTCTGGCCAACATGATGAAACTCTGTCTCTACTGAAAATACAAAAATTAGCCAGGCATGGTGGCAGGCACCTGTAATCCCATTTACTCGGGAGGCTGAGGCAGGAGAATCGCTTAAACCTGGGAGGTGGAGGTTGCAGTGAGCCAAGATCACACCACTGCATTTTAGCCTAAGTGACAGGAGTGAGATTCCTTCTCAAAAATAAATAAATAAATAAATATTGAGTATCCTGTTTCATATCCAGGCTCTTAACATCTTTGATTTACTGATTTGTTTTTATATCAAGGACACTGGTAGAATAATTGCCATAGCACATTTCCATTTTACTCAAATCTCCTCTTCAACATGAGTTTGGGAGCTTTGTATAAGTTTGGCACCTAAATGACCACTATAGAGGAGGCCTTATGTGGTAGGCCTGAGCTTGGCCTCAGAAGAATAGTGAGTTAGAAGTTTGGGGAATCTGTCTGGATGTGGTGGTTCACATCTGTAATCCCAGCACTTTAAAAGGCTGAGGTGGATGGATTACCTAAGGTCAGGAGTTCAAGACCAACCTAGCCAACATGGTGAAACCCTGTCTGTATTAAAAATACAAAAATTAGCTGGGCATGGTAGTGCATGCCTGTAGTCCCAGCTACTTGGGAGGCTGAGGCAGGAGAATCTCTTGAACCCTGGAGGCAGAGGTTGCAGTAAGCTGAGATCACACCACTGCACTCCAGCGTGGATGACAGAATGAGACTCCATTTCACAAAAAAAAAAAAAGAAGAAGAAAGAAAGAAAGAAAGAAAAAACAAAAGGTTTGGAGAATTTGGAAATGTCTCAAACCAAATATCTTGTTGCTTACATCCCAGAGAAGCTGGCTATTTTGGGCCTATCAAAACGTCTATTAGAATATATTCCCCCCTTTTGGACAGGAGGGAAAAAATGTGTAAGTGATATGGATCAAAAAGACAAAAGAGTTAACTTCCTACCCAAGATACTGAATCCATATAATGAAAATCCAGGAGACGGCATTACCTAACTTTTGATCCAAAAACTAGATCTGCAGGATAGATCAAGTCAAGAAACCCAAGCCACTGTAGTAGATGAAGTCAATGCATTTAATCTGTTTGTAGCAGAGAACTTGCTTACTGAGGGCCAAAAGAGGGAAAGTGTTTACTAAAAACAGTGAAATAGGGTTCTGAAAAGCTCTCTTAAATTCTTTCATATCTGAGGACAATAAAGGTGTTACTCAAAGAGCATTTGAATTCCGTAAGAGCTAAAGAAAAGAAACTGGCATGAGACAATGCAGTGTTCCTATGACACTCATTTGGGAAAACCCACATTTCCATGCCCGATGTGTTCAACAGTGCCTAAGTTTTGTTATAAAACCTGTGAATAATAACATCAACACTCATTTCTGAAAACCCACAGTTACATACAAGATATGTTTGACAATGTCTAAAATTTGATTAAGAAACCTGTAAGTAATAATGTTAACAAATACTTTCAACTCCATTGAACACTATTCAGACATTTTTTTTTAAGTCAAGAAACTCATTTAATAAGCATTTATTATGTGAGATGGTCAGTTCTAGATATTCACTCCATTCCTCAAAACATTCACCATGTTTCAGATATGGTAAATTTGATATCATGCATCAATAGCAGAGAAAGATAATCCTCAGTTAAATCATATTTATTTGAAATTATGGTACAGGCATACCTTGGAGATGTTGCAGGTGTGGTTCCAGACTACCACAATAAAGCAAATATCAAAATAAAGTGAATCACATGGATTTATTGGTTTTTCAGTGCATATAAAAGTTATGCTTAGGTCATGCACAGTGGCGTACACCTGTAATCCCATCACTTTGGGATGCCAAGGTGGGAGGATCACTTGGGGCCAGAAGTTTGAGACCAGCCTGGGCAACACCGCAAAATCTTGTCGCTATAAAAAATACAAAAAAAATTAGCCAAGCATGGTGGGGTGCACCTACGGTCCCAGCTACTCAGGAGGCTGAGGTGGAAGGATCACTTGACCCCAGAAGGTCAAGGAGGTAGTAAGCCAAGATCACGCCACTGCACTCCAGCCTGAGTGACAGAGTGAGACCCTATCTTAAAAAAAATTAAAAAGTGATGTTTACACCTACTATAGTCTACTGTATGTGCAATAGCATTATGTCTAAAAAATATACATATCTTAATTTTAAAATGCTCTAAAGTTAAAAAATGCCGACAATCATCTGAGTCTTTGGTGAATCAATCTTTTTGCTGTGAAGGGTCTTGCCTCATTGTGGATGGCTGCTGACTGATCAGGGTGGTGGTCACTGAAGGTGACCACTGAGATGGCTACAGCAATTCCTTAAAATAAGAACAATAAAGTTTGACACATCAATTTGTTTCCTTTCATTAAAGATTTCTCTATAACCCATGATGCTGTTTAATAGTATTTTACCAACAAAAAACTTCTCTCAAAATTGGAATAAATTCTGTCAACCCTGCTGCTGGCTTTATCAACTAAGTTTATGTAATATGCTGAATCATTTGTTGTCATTTCTACAATGTTCACGTCATCTTCACCAGTAGATTCCATCTCAAGAAATCACTTGCTTTGCTCATGCATAAGAAGCAACACTTAATTCACTCAAGTTTTATTATGAGATTTCAGCAATTCAGTAATACCTGCAGACTCCACTTCTAATTGTAGTTCACTTGCTATTTCCACCACATTTGCAGTTACTTCCTCCACTGAAATCTTGAACCTCTTAAAGTCATCCATGAGGGTTTGAATCAACTTCTTCCAAATTCCTGTTAATGTTAATATTTTGAGCTTCTCTCATGAATCACAAATATTCTTAATAACATTTAGAATGTTGAATTCTTTCAAGAAGGTTTTCAATTTACTTTGCCCAGATTCATCAGAGGAATCACTATCTATGGCAGCTATAGCCTTAAGAAAGATATTTCTTAAATAATAAGACTTGAAATTCAGAATTACTCCTTGATCAATGGGATACAGAATGGATGTTGTGTTAGCAGACATGAAAACAACATTCATCTCATTATACATTTCCATCAGAGCTGTTGGGTGACTATGTACATTGTTAATGAGAAGTAATATTTTGAAAGAAATTTTTTTTCTTAGCAGAAAGTCTCAACCATGTACTTAAAATATTCAGTAAACCATGCTGCAAACAGATTTACTGTTGTCCAGGCATTATTATTTCATCTAGGGAGTATAAACAGAGTAGATTTTATATAATTCTTAAGGGTCTTGGGATATTTGGAATGAGAAATGAGCACTGGCTTCAACTTAAAGTCATCAGCTCCATTATCACCAACTAGAAGAATTAGCCTATCCTTGGGCCAGGCATGGTGGCTTATCCCTATAATTCCAGCACTTTGGGAGGCTGAAGTGGGAGGATCACTTGAGTGCAGGAGTTTGAGACCAGCCTGGGCAAGTGAGACTCCATTTTGTAAAAACAAAAAAACAAAAACAAGAGTTAGCCTGTCCTTTGAAGCTTTAAAGCCAGGCATTGACTTTTCCTCTTTAGCTGTGAAGGTCCTAGATGACATCTTCTTCTACTCTAAGGATGTTTGGTCTACACTGAAAATGTATTGGCCTAGTGTGGTGGTTCATGCCTGTAATCCCATAATTTTGGGAGGCTGAGGTGGGCAGATCACTTGAGGTCAGGAATTTGAGACAAGCCTGGCCAACATGGTGAAATTCCGTCTCTACCAAAAAATATAAAAATTAGCCAAGTGTGGTGACACATGCCTATAATCTCAGCTACTCGAGAGGCTGAGCTGGGAAAATCACTTAGACCCAGGAGGTGAAGATTGCAATAAGGCAAGATCCCACCACTGTACCCCAGCCCAGGAGACAGAGTGAGACCCTGTCCCAAAAAACAGAAGAAAGAAAGAAAGAAAGAAAAAGAAAAAAAAAGAAAGAGAAAAGAAAGAAAAAAATGTATTGTTCAGCATAGCCACTCTCATCGGTTGTCTTAGCTAGACCTTCCAGAAAACTTGGTGCAGCTTCTCCCTCAGCACTCGCTGCTTCATTTCACTTCTGTATTATGAAGATGGCTTCTTTCCTTAACCTTCGCGAATCAACTCCTGCTAGCTTCAGACTTTTCTTCTGCTACTTCTTCATCACCCTCAGTCTTCACAGAATTGAAAAGAGTTAGGCCTCACTCTGAATTGGGCTTTGGCTTCAGGTAATATTGTTCCTGATTTGGTCTTCTACCCAGATTGCTAAAACTTTCTCCATATCGTCAATATCATCAATAAGGCTGTTTCACTTTCTTAGCATTCATGTGTTCACTGAAGTAGCGCCTTTTTTTGAGACAGCGTCTTGCTGTGTTGCCCAGGCTGGAGTGCAATGACATGATCTCGGCTCACTGCAACCTCCGCCTCCTGGGTTCAAGTGATTTTCCCGCCTCAGCCTCCCAAGTAGCTGGGAGTGCAGGTGTGCACCACCACACCCAGCTAATTTTTGTATTTTTTTTTTAGTAGAGATGGGGTTTTGCCATGTTGGCCAGGCTGGTCTCAAAATCCTGACCTCAGGTGATCCATCCACCTCGGCCTCCCAAAATGGTGGGATTACAGAGCCACCGCACCCAGCCTGCAGTAGCACTTTTAATTTCCTTCAAGAACATTTCTTGCATTCACAACTTTGCTAACTGTTGGGCACAAGAGGCCTAGCTTTCAGCCTGTCTCAGTTTTCACCACAACTTTCTCACTATGCTTAATCATTTCTAGCTTTTGTCTTAAAGTGAGAGATGTATGACTCTTTCAATTGAACACACAAAGGCCTTTGTAGGGTTATTAAATTTTGACATTGTTGTGTCTCAGGGAATGGAAAGGCCTGACAAGAGACAGCGATGGGAGAATGGCAGTCGGTGGAGCTGTCATCACATATGCATTTATCAATTAAGTTTGCTGTTGTACATGGTCATGGTTCATGGTGCCCCAAAACAATTACAATGGTAACATCAAAGATTACTGATCACA
Organism: Cheracebus regulus; assembly: GCA_963574635.1. Taxonomy (NCBI): domain Eukaryota; kingdom Metazoa; phylum Chordata; class Mammalia; order Primates; family Pitheciidae; genus Cheracebus; species Cheracebus regulus. The sequence goes on along the minus strand of CAUYQU010073549.1, from coordinate 36,373 downwards.
GATCACCATAACAGATATAATAATAATGAAAAGTTTAAAATATTATGAGAATTAACAAAACGTGACACAGAGATATGAAGTAAGCACATGCTGTTGGAAATATGGCACAAGTCGACTGAGAAATACATTTTGAGAGATCCCAAATTCTGACTGCAAGCTTCTGTCAGCTCACGCTCAATGCAGGGCTGCCAAAAACCTTCAATTTGCAAAAGGCACACTATCTGTGAAGCACAATGATATGAAGGGCAATAGGACAAGGTGGGGCTGTACAGGCTATATAGATGTATATATTTTTTTCTTACGGAGTTTTGCTCTTGTTGCCCAGGCTGGACTGCAATGGTGTGATCTTGGCTCACTGCAACCGCTGCCTCCTGGGTTCAAGTGATTCTCCTGCATCAGCCTCCCAAGTAGCTGAGATTACAGGCAGATGCCACGACCCCCAGCTAATTTTTTGTTGTTGTTTGTATTTTTAGTAGAGGCAGGGTTTCACCATGTTGGCCAAGTTGGTCTTGAACTCCTGACCTCAGGTGATTGGCCCACCTCGGCCTCCCAAAGTGCTGGGATTACAGGCCTGAGCCACTGCTCCCAGCCTATATTTTTTAACTACCTTTTATTTTTATTTCAATAGTTTTGGGAGTACAGGCGTTTTTTGGTTACATGGATAAGTTTTTAGTGGTGATTTCTGAGATATGCATATGCTTGTGTCTTTTTCACATAATAATTTCTTTTCCCTGCGTAGGTACTCAGTCGTGGGATTGCTGGATCAAATGGTAGTTCTACCTTTAATTCCTTAAGGAATCTCTTTTCTGTTTTCCATAGAGGCTGTACTAATTTATATTCCCATCAGCAGTGTATAAATGTTCTTTTACCACATTCACACCAGCATCTTTTTTTTTAACTTTTTAATTATGGCCAGTCTTGCAGGAATAAGGTGGTATCTTATTATGGTTTTAATTTGCAGTTCCCTGGTAATTAATGAAGTGGAGTACTTTTTCATATGTCTGTTGGCTGTCTGTATATCTTCTCTTGAGAATTATCTGTTCATATCCTTTGCCCACTTTTTGACAGGATTATTTGGTGTTACCTTGCTGATTTGAGTTCCTTATAGATTCTAGATATTAGTCCTCTGTCAAATGCATAGATTGCAAATATTTTCCCCCATTCTGTGGGTTGTCTGTTTATTCCCATTCTGTGGGTTGTCTGTTTATTTCTTTTTTGTGCAGAAGTTTTTTAGTTTCATTAGGTTCCATTAATTTATTTTTGTTTTTGTTGCTTTTGCTTTTGGGGCCTTATTCATGAACGCTTTGCCTAAGTCAATGTTTAGAAGATTTTTTCCAATGTTATCTTCTAGAATTGCTATGGTTTCAGGTCTTAGATTGAAGTCTTTGATCCATCGTGAGTTGATTTCCATATAAGGTGAGCGATAAAGATCCAGTTTCATTTTCCTACATGTGTCTTGCCCGTTTTCCTAGCACTATTTATTGGATAGGGTGTTCTTTCCCCAACTTACGTATTGGCTATTTAAATACAACTTTATCTCAGCTAGATCTGGAAAAAGCCAATTCAGATGAATAATATTCTACCTAGTCTTAGCTGAAGTGTCATTTTTAAAAATAAGTAAAATGGGAGTGACAAAATTGACTGCCCCATTCTTTAGACTTTTTGCTTTTTTGAGAGATACATTGAATTCTCTTTAAAAGACCTCTGATATCCCAAACTGCAACTGCAAGCCTCCATCAGCCCAGCACTCTCCATGCCCTGCTACAGTAAATCAGAGCTCTTAAACCTCATTAGGACCCCTAGTCCCTTGAGGGTACCTTGTTATTTCTCACCTGGAGCCCTGTGGCTTCTCTACTGCTCTGACTGGTGCCAGAGTCACCTTACCAATTGCAGACAGGACCAGGTCTCTCCAATGCTTGAGAATTTTTCAGTGGTTCTCCATGGCCTTTAGGGTAAGGACTGTGGTCTTGATTTGACTTTTAGAGCTGTTATGATTTGACTTTGGGGAACTGGGGTCACTCCTCAACATTTAGTCATCATCATGGTTGTGCCATTCCTCTGAGCTCCCACCACTGCTGTGCATGCCATAGCCCTTCACACGGCACAGTGACCACCTCTGCATCTGCTCTCCCCTACACACTCAACACAGGTTTCTCATGGGCAGGGGCTGGGCCTTGTTCACCCCTGTGTCCGCAGGGTCTGACACATCATAGGCACTGGAGAAATGGCAAACCAAGGCATGTGCGAATGAATGACTGAATGAACAAATCAATATGAGATGCTTGCAAATGTACACTGACTCTATGTTATGTAGCAGTCTCTGCACTAGATCTTTTATATGCATTATTTTATTTCCTTATAACAACTGCCCTTTCAAGGTGTGCACAAGATTTACCCCTATTTTACAAATGAGGAAAAAGCTGAGATTTAGAAAATTCAGATTATTTTCTCAGTGCCCCACAACTGATAAAAGTAGAGGTCTGTAAGACTCCAAAGCCAGCATCCCTACAGAGCCCAGCGAGATGAGGAGAATGGGGGACGGTGGAGGTCACAGAGACCATGGTCGCCCGCTTCATGCTGCAGAATGGGACCCACACTCTGTGAAGAAACGTGGGCCAGAGCTGTTGAAGGACCAGTCTACTGGAGGAGGATCCTGAAATGCCCCTCTAGCTTAGCCCATCCACCCAGACAGTCCAGATAAAACCCTAATCATTATAGAATCTTAAAAATACCCAAACATACCATTCTGTTTCATTCCTCCATTTTAGGTCCCAGCCCTCCACCCTCACCTCACCTGTCCCACAGACTTCACCCTCACTAAATTCCTTCTCATTCTCCCAAATCATCCTGGGCTCTTCCTCTCCGAAGCCTTCCTTGGTTCCTGCCACACCTATCACACTCTCCTCCCAGCCCTGGCAATTAATCACGCCCTTCTCCGTGCTTCCTCTGTACCCTGCCCGCACACCTATCCCTGTTTATGTTATTGTTTGCTTACATGTTCATCTCCTTTAAAAGATTCTAAACTCCTTGAGAACAGCATCTGACCAGCTCTCCACTCTGCCCTCCCACTGCATCGGTCTCAAGAATTTATTACAAGAATCTGCCACTCAGGGACTGCTCCAGCCTCCACTGCCTGGATCCCCAGTTTTTAAACTCTTGCAATTACCAAGAGCCTCTGCCCCAAGCTTTGAGGTCTGAGGGCCAGACTGCCTCACCCTCACGCCGTATTTGGTGCTTAAGCCATTTCTTATCTGGATCAGGAGATTATCCTGTTACTCTTTGAGAAGTAGTTATTATAGAACCAAATGCTCAGCAGGCCCTGAGGAAATAATATTAACAACTGTACCATTTACAGTATGTCAGCCGGTATGCTGTTATACACATAATATCACTTTTACTCTGTGCAACCAGAATGCCCTATGAGGTAGATGTTATTGTCCTTGTTTTACAGATGAGGAAACTAAGATTCAGGAAGGATAATAACTTGCCTAAAATCACACAGCTAGAAAATGGCCACGCCAGGATTCAAACCCAGGTCTGTCTGACTCCAAAGCCTACACACCAGAGCTCCACACTTGGTGAGTATTAGTGGAAATAGGCTAATCTGAAAGCCAGTGCTGGGTCAGGAGACCCTTTCAAGGAAGGAAACATTACCGTCATATGAGAGGTTTCCTCCAACATAACCAGGACCTTAGAATTTTAAAGGCATTGCGCAGAGACCACACATGGGCAAACACCCCAACAGATAGGTGCTGTGATGAAATAATCCATTCAACTGCTCGAGAATATTTACCAAGCATCTGCCTTGTGCCAAACACAGTTCTAGTCAACTGGGAATGAGACAGACAGTCCCTGTCCTCAAAGAGTTCATAATCTAGTGAAGAACATAAATTGTAAATCACAAATAAGTTTTCCAGATTAATTAAATATTGTGATGAGTACAGCAAAGTTCAAGTTAAACCCAAGGTGAATGGTGCAGGGAGAACCTCAAGACTGTACCCAGGAGGTGTCTGGGGAGGTGGCCCAGCAGCCTGTTCTTCAGCATGCTTACATTTTACAGGGTGAAATAGAGTCCCACCCCTAGAAACCTCACCCACCATCATCAACAGCAACAACAAAAAACAGGACAACTCAGTGTGGTCCTGAAAGATACTCTGATTGAGTTCTCTGAGGAAAATTAAGAAGCCACATCCCTGCCCAGTGGGAACATCTACTCTTAGGTGCTCATTTTTTCCTCCACTGGGAAAGTACCTGATGATGTCTCACCTCCCACAAGCCTGAGGCAAGTCTGGTGTCAGAGACTCAAAAGAGCCAGCCTTCAATCATGGATACAGCGAAAAGAAGAACAGAGGAAAGTGGCTTCCCTCCACTCTCTCCTCAAGCTCCTCCATCTTTCCCTCCTTCCCCAGCCCAGGAGGTGATTCAAGCCCCCACTGCTCTTTGATCTGTGGATCTTGATCTTGGCAGGGCCACCTCTGAAAGGGGGTGGTAAATATAAACAACCTGAGCACAGTTCTGGTAGCCCAATCTCACAAAAGTAACATCATGTCTGCCAGCAGAAAGAGTCCACCAACAAGGCCACCCTCCTGGAACTGGAGCTGGCTAGAGGGCCCCATAACAGAAGTCCTGGAGCCCCCAGGACATCTGGATGACCACCTCCCCATGCACAAGCTAGAGGGACAGAGAGCACCCCAAAGGGAGAAAATGGGACTGGAGACCTTCAAAGGCCTAGGAAAGTTGCTGTCTGGGCTCAGGGTAACCTGCCCAGAGGGGCCCACACAGTCCCAGAGCCCAGTGGAAAACCATCTTTGAGAGTAGCACTTTAAAGAAAGGACCCTCTGAGGGCTGTGGCTTGGCCCAGGGACCTTATTGCCCAGGTCTAAGGACAATAGTGGGTTCAGGCATCTAGCTCTCCTCTTGGCTCCAGTGTTTGGGGATTTTGTAGGGGGAGAGATGAGAGACGTTGGCACAATCCAGCCATTGTAGTCTAGACATAGGGTTCTCCCATAGCATCTGCTGGGTGACACTTCTGGGCCCTTCAGGGTGATACTCTGTGTTTCTCATTCAAAGAGAAAATCCAGAGCAAAGGGCAGGAAAGGTCCCAGATACCCACACCTGCCTCTTTCCATGACTAAAGGGTCAGGCATTCATTCCCTCCTCCACAGGACAAGGACCCCTTCACAATTCCCCTCATACCCTAAACATGCCCTGCTACCCTCCTTGCTTAAACCTTATAACCAGCTGTGTTGTGACTTGTGTACATGACTGTGGTCGTAACTTCTCCTAAATCCAGTTACCAAAAGTTTTCAAGATGACCAGGAGTGGTGGCCTGTGCCTATCATCCCAGCACTTTGGGATGCTGAGACTGGAGGGTCACCTGATGCCAGGAGTTGGAGACCCCTTTCTCTTAAAAAAAACAAATACTTCCAAGACTTCCTATGTGTTCACAATTCAGAAACAAAGAAGGCAATGGCAGTGGGCTGACAGCTACGTGGGTGATCAGTACATGTCAAATTCCATTGCGTTAGAACTCTCAGAATTCTTTTGTTGAACCTAGAATTTCTTATGTGTATCCACTGCTTTCTTATGATAGGTGGGTCCTCCCTGAGCCTTGAAGCTCATTTTGTATTTGTATGTAACCTTGGATGTAATCACATTCATTTTACTAGTGGAGACATCTCCAACTCCGTTTATCATTAGTGACCAGAGAAAAAGTCTTAATGACAAAGTGAGTTCTCTTGTTTGAGGCCTACAGGTTTCAGCGTGATGTCTGTGTGGAGGCATTTGGCAAATCAGGGTGCTGATTTGGTTGGTTAAAGGTCAATCCAAACTCTGGATCACCCCTTCTTTGAAGATCAAAGAGCCCTCTTCTTTCTCCCACCCTTCCATGGTTCTTTTACTAATGGCTCAACAAGGCTGTCCTTAGTATACCTCAGTGACCTAGGCTGGCAGATGCAGAGGAGCTGGACAGGGCACCCAGGAAGGAGTTTACAGACTCCCAAACCTGTTTTCTGGGAAGGTGCCAGGGTGCTCCCCAGCACTTTTTTTAAAAATCCCACCCTCAGGAGCAGAGCTCTTTGCTGATTAACTGCAGCAAACTTCTGAGTTTGGGTAGCTGCAGGAGGTGAATTCCTGTTAGAAATGAGGTCTCTGCCTCCAGGTGGGAGCTGCTTTAGCTGAGACTTTCCTGAGACATGGATTCCCAGAAGCAATTCTTCTGACGATCAAAGCATGCATCCATGCTACAGAGAAGAGCTTTATAGGTAAGGCTTCAGCTTCCAGGTTTGGGCAAATACACATGTAGTATGGATTCTGGAGCATGGCCAAGGCTCCTTGCTCTGGCCTAATCCCTGATGGCTGAATTCCACTGTCAGAACTTCCTAATTTGGCTTAAGACTAACCCTGTAAAAATGCAAATATCTCATGGCATTGGTCTCACCAGTTGCAGCTGCCTTCAATGGATGAGTTTATTAGGTGCTTTCCCATGAATAGGTATAGACTGGAAGGAGAAACAGAGGGAGCATGAGGCACCTGGTCTTTCAGGAAGAGGTACCAGTAAGACTCTGCTACAAGTCAGATGGAACCCAAGCAACTACCTAGTTTAGAAGTTCCAACGTACAGCCCACAGGCCAACTCTAGGCTGTTTTGTTGGTCTAAAGTAGTATCTAATAAAAAATCTGAATTGGAGGTCCATAATCAGGCTATGGTCCCTCCAGTTCATCACAGACCCCAGCAGTTCACACTGTCTCACAACGGTCTGCTTCATTTGTTCAGGGCACAGGCCCGCAGGTATGTGGGTTTTTGACCCCTGCATTCTAGTCCAGTTTTGCATTCATGCAAAAGCCTTTCAACAAAAATATGTGCTATTTATTCATACATTCATTCAAAACATATGTGCCAAGCACACACTACAGGCAGGCTTATACATGCATAGAATTTTAGAGTAGGAAGAGAGCTTGAAGATGTTCTAGTCTGACTGCTTCATTTCCCAAGTGATGTAACTGAGGTCCAGAGAGCTGCCTGATGTGCTCGCCACAAAGCTGCTCCAAGGCAGAACTGCATTTCATGAGGAGCCAGGTGGCCAGACTTGACTGTCTCTGGAGGCTGCCCAGCATTTCACAGAAATCCAATTACCAAAGACTGACCACAGCACTCTCCTAATGACACAGTTTAATGATTCTGAAAGTGGTCCATGGGCCCCTGGGGTCCCCAAGATCCTCTCAGGGGATCTGTGAAGTCAAAACTTTCATGACCCAACACAGGGGCTCACACCTGATCCCAATACTTTGCAAGGCTGAGGCAGAAGGATCGCTTGAGCTCAAGAGCTCAAGATCAGCCTGGGCAACATAGCAAGACACGGTCTCTACAAAAAAAAAAAAAAAAAAAAACAAACCGAGCATGGTGGCCGGTAGTCCCAGCTACTCGGTAGGCTGAGATGGGAGGATTGCTTGAGCCCAGGAGGTTGACACTGCAGTGAGTCAAGATCACACCACCACATTCCAACCTGGCTGACAAAACAAGACCCTGTCCCCCCCAGAAAAAGTTTCCTAACAATACATAGCTATGGTTTGCTTCTTTTGTTACTCTCATTCTCTCACAAATGTACACTGAAGTTTCCCAGAGGCACATGACACATGACATCACAAGAAGCTGAAGACAGAAGCGGATCTGAGAGTATTAAGCGTGCCATAGGACAGGTTTGCACCATTGTATTGCTGTGCCAGTCTTCACTAAATTTTTTTGAAAAACATATTTTAATTTGAATATGTTTGTTATGTTAACATTTAATGGGTTTTATGTTAACATTTATTATTCTTCTTTTAAAATGAATTAGTGAGTATCTTAAACTTCTCAATTTTAACTTCTAATATGGTAAATATCAATAGCTGTATATAAAGTTCTTTGGAGTCTCCAGTAATTTTTGAGAGTATATAGAGGTCCTGAGTTCAAAAGCTTGAGAATTGCTAATTTAATAAACCAAGCAAAGGTAAATTATATTACTCGAATTTTTCCAGCAAGCATATAGTCAGGTATAAGTTGTGTAATTAAAAAGAAAAAAGTGAATGGGTACCATTTTTGCTCCTTAGAAGAAATCAGAAAGTGGGGCCTTGAGATATGGCACTGTGACTCCTTCACATTGTATCAAGGATTGGTCTGACTTGAGTTGTTCCACCACCAAAGACTGGCATGAGTAACTCTAGCTCTGGGGTTATCAAAGAGTGACACTGGGACTCATGTTACCTAAATTAGTATCTCAGTCCCCAAATCTGCTCCTCCTGTGTCCATTTTAGTGATGGGTACCACTGCCAGGAGCCTAGGATGGGAATCTAGCTTCCTCTTACATACCCTCCCCTTAGTTTCTGCCACATTCACCGTTGCTAGCTCCTTTGACAGCTCTGGCTCCTTTCCTCTTCACTGCAACAGCCAGTGATCAAGATAGCCATTATCTCATGTGTGGATATGGCCCCCATGTCTGCACTGGTCTCATGGCCCCTCCAGTCCTCTCCATCATGGCTCTATGCTGTTCCTGAGCAACCTTTCTCTTACACAAATATGGTCACGATCCACCTGTCTCAACCTTCTTTGTGCCATAAATGACCCTTCCTAATCCAGCCCCTGAGGAACTACCCAGCCTCACACCTCTCCTACTTTATCCTCCACCACAAAGAGCTCTTTGTGCATTTCCAAACCCACTATGCACAAAGGGGCTTAGGGGCTTTTCAACATGGGAGCTGAAGTTCCCCTAGCCTGGAATGCATTTCCTTCCACTTCTCTACCTGATAAACTGCATATTTTGTCTCAAAACAAAACCTTTCTTCTTCTGAAGGAAACCACAGCTCCTAGAAAGGTCAGGTACAGAGTTAAGCACACAATAAATATTTTTTAAGTAAATAAACAAATCTCTTATTTGAACAAAAACATCATTCTGTGGTATCTGTTAAATGCCCCCACCTTATGATTCTACCATAATGAACTTAGACGATAATCACCATCCCAAAGGACCAATGGTTTAGTATGCTCTGTAGGGCAGAGACGAGGACTAGGATGAACCTTTTCACTTTCTCATTAAAAATACTACTTTATAACATTAATTCTGGTAACTTCTTCTTTGTAGTGTCAATACAAAATAGAATAGGTTGTCCATAGAGTCTTTGCCTGATTAAAATGGACTGTGATCCTTTTTTTAATTAATGGAGGAAACTTTACAGAAAGAAGAAAATATGTTGAAATAAACCAAGCACCTAAATCAGAACGTGTCTCATGGTAGTGAACAATAAATCCTGTCCTTTCTCCCTTCTACCATTAAAACCAAATTAAACAAGACTAAGCCTAGAGCTTTCAGCATGGCGGGTAAATCCCTACAGATTTGATCCTGCCCACATCTGAAATCTGCAACTCTGTGAAACTTGACATTGCAGCAACATAATCTTCCAGTAGTTCTTGGATATATGGTATTATGCTGTTTCTCATTTCTTTGTCTTTATTCATCTGATTCCTCTGCCGGGAATGCTCTTGGCTCATCTAACTCCTTCATGTCCTGCCTGACTCAGAGCATTTGTCACTGTCTCTGGAAACACCTCCAGTTCTTCCCTTCTTGAGTCAGCTGCCTCACCTTAAAGCTCCCACAGAACCTTAGGCTTATCTCTATCACAGCCACTTGACCCTGCACAGAATCTGACCTTGCATATCTTGGTTTTCTCATCTGTGAAATGGAATAATAATAGTTTCAACTACACAAGATTATCAGGATAATTACTCAAGATATCTGTAAAGTGCATATGATGGTGTTTGTTATATATTAATCACCCCCTACATTTCTAGCTCTTATATTTATTTTGGTAGCACTTACCACATTGAAAATACCTGTGCTCTTATCATAGTATATGACTATATAATTTTTCTTTTTCTAAGAAACTTCTAGATCTCCTGGTTACTAACAAGAGCTCTGTAAACTAAACTAATGCTTTATATCATTCAGAATTCTATTATCTATTAACATACATACATAGATTTATATCATAGTATTCAGCAGACAACACTATTCCACATTTTGATTTTACTTTACATTAACCATACTTGTTATTTTTAGTAGCGATATACGTTTATTTATTTTTTCTTTATATTTTTACAATTGATTTTATTGTAAACATATTTGGCATTAATAAATAAATGTTTCCTTTGGGAGGCTGAGAAGGGTGGATCATTCGAGGTCAGGACTTCAAGACGAGCCTGGCCAACATGGTAAAACCCCATTTCTACTAAAAAATACAAAAAATTAGCCGGGCATGGTGTCACCTGCCTGTAGTCCCAGCTACTCAGGAGGCAGAGGCAGGAGAATCATTTGAATCTGGGAGATGAAGGTTGCAGTGACCCAAGATTACACCACTGCACGCCAGCCTAGGCTACTGAGTGAGACTCTGCCTCAAATATATAAATACATACATATATACATAAAATGTTTCCTTACAGCAGCAGAAATAGTTTGGTCAAAACATATAAACACCTTGAAAGAGACCATTACACTGACCTCCAAAGAGACTGGGCCAATACATGATTTCTCATGAACCCATTTCTTCCCAGACTTGTCATCATTGGATGTTATCACTATTTGGTTACTTTAATGAAGATATAATGGTACTTCTGAGCAGTTTCTATTTGCCTTTTTAAATTAGTAGCAAGGATGGACATTTTATCATGTAATGAGGTACTTTGTTTTTTCCATCAGCAACAAGAGCCTATTCATTTTTACTACATTCAAAGTGGAACCCAAATATTAACATTATATATTTCCATCAAGCCTTTGCACTTCTTTAGATATAAATTTCCCCAGTCTTTACCTTTTCTCTTTATTATGTATCTTATAGCATTTTCTACTCCCATTGATTTCTGTACATGAATGGTACTCTTAGCGTCACGCAATACAGAGACCCAGACATTCAAGCTGCCATATGATGGTCATCAGTAGTATTTAATTATGCTAATTTGTGTATTTCAAGCTTATTTTTGAAAGATTGCTTTTAAATAGTTTATTCCTTGACTCATCATGAATCTATTCTAGCGTACAGCTCCATGTTTATTCTCTTCCCCAGTAATATCCAATTTCCTCAAAATGCTGATTGAATACTGATTCTTTTCCCTATTGTGATGCTTTTTCTAGAATGTTATAAAGTTCTTATACAATTTGGAATTTCCATAATTTCTGTTCTAGTGCATTGATAAATCTTTTAAATTCCAATTAATATGATTTTTGACCACAGTTACTTTGCATCATGTTTTACAGTCTGTTTCAGTGAGAGGGGCATTACTACTAATCTAAAATGGTTTTAGTTTCGATGTTTACTTCTCCCATTTCATCCTTCGAGTGTGAATAAGTAAGAACTGAGAGCCGAAGGAATTAGGGAACCTTATGTTCTTTCCCATCCTAAGAATTAGGAATGCTGTGATGGTATGGAGCAGACATCAGAAGCTGGCTGCCTGATCTGGCTTACAGTCTTGTTTTGGTTGTCCTACACAGCTCCTTTTATTCTGGTGTGCTTTGACTTTGAAAATGTCTTTGGGTAAAACAGGCCTGCTGCAGCTTTCTACAATTCCCACCAATTTCTATGATCTTACACTTGGCCTGCTTATCTCAATTATCAGGCTGGATTTATTTGAGCCTCCAACACCTGGCATAGTGTGTCTTAATGCTTCTTTAGTTGAAAAATTGGAATAATATTGTATCTCATCAGGTTGTTGAAGGGATTATATGAGCTAACCCAGAACCATTGCCCACTAGGAGAAATGTTTTACTTCAACAAATTTCTTATCTTTCTCTACTCATTCTTATAGAACAATAACTTGGAGAACAAAGTGGCCTGATCATGGTGATATTTTCATTCTTACCCTACTTCACAGTATCTGGTACATAGCAGGGGCTCACTAAATATTGGCAAAAGTCTGTTGAAATAACTATTGCCAGTAGCATTATCTCTGCTTTCAAAAACATTTTTTGTAGAAAATAGAATGCTAAGAATATGGATATATGCCCTAAGCAACAACAATAACAAAACAACAACAACAACAACAAAAAAAAAAACAAAGCTGAAGGTATCACGCTACCTGACTTCAAACTATACTACAAGGCTACAGTAACCAAAACAGCATGGCACTGGTACCAAAATAGAGATATAGACCAAAGGAACAGAACAGAGGCCTCAGAAATAATGCCACACATCTACAACCATCTGATCTTTCACAAACCTGACAAAAACAAGCAATGGGGAAAGAATTCACTATTTAATAAATGGTGTTGGGAAAACTGGCAAGCCATATGCAGAAAGCTGAAACTGGATCCCTTCCTTATATCTTATACAAAAAAATAACTCCAGATGGATTAAAGATTTAAACATAAGGCCTAACACCATAAAAACCCTAAAAGAAAACCTAGGCAATACCATTCAGGACATAGGCATGGGCAAGGACTTCTTCACTAAAAAACAAAAGCAATGGCAACAAAAGCCAAAATAGACAAATGGGATTTAATTAAACTAAAGAACTTCTGCAAAGCAAAAGAATCAATCATTAGAGTGAACTGGCAACCAGCAGAAGGGGAAAACATTTTTTGCAATCTAACCATCTGACGAAGGGCTAATATCCAGAATCTACAAAGAACTTAAATTTACAAGAAAAAAAACAAACAACCCCATCAAAAAGTGGGTGAAGGATATGAACACACATTTCTAAAAAGAAGACATTTATGCACCCAACAAACATATTTTTAAAAATCGTCATCATTGGTCATTAGAGAAATGCAAATCAAAACCACATTGAGATACCATCTCATGCCAGTTAGAATGGTGATGATTAAAAAATCTGGAGACAACAAATTCTGGAGAGGATGTGGAGAAATAGGAACACTTTTACACTATTGGTGGGAGTGTAAATTAGTTAAACCATTGTGGAAGGCAGTGGCAATTCCTCAAGAATCTAGAAATAGAAATACCTTTTGACCCAGCAATCCCATTACTGGATATATACCCAAAGGATTATAAATCATTCTATTATAAGGACACATGCACACGTATGTTTATTGTGGCACTCTTCACAATAGCAAAGATCTTGGATCAACCCAAATGCCCATCAATGATAGACTGGATAAAGAAAATGTGGCACATATCCACCATGGAATACTATGCAGCCATAAAAAAGGATGAGTTCATGTTCTTTGCAGGGACATGGATGAAGCTGGAAACCATCATTCTCAGCAAACTCACACAGGAATAGAAAACCAAACACTGCATGTTCTCACTCTTAAGTACATGTTGAATAATGAGAACACATGGACACAGGGAGGGGAACATCACACACTGGGGCCTGTTGGGAGTCGGGGCTAGGGGAGGGATATCAGGGAATAGGGGAATAGGGAGGGATAGCATTGGAGAAATACCTAACGTAAGTGACAGGGTGATGGATGCAACAAACCATCATGGCACATGTATACCTACCTATGCAACAAACCTGCACATTCTGCACTTGTACCCCAGAACGTAAAAAAAAAAAAGCAAAACAGAAAAAATGAATATAGATATATGCATGTCAAGTGCCCAGGGGACAAACTATACATATAAGGACCTCAAGTCACACTTTAAAAGGGCCCACATTCAGGTCATCATATCCCAAAAACCTGCCCAGATTCTTGTAACCAGTCCCTTATCATTGGTCAAGAGTCTGTTACAGAATCTATTGAATTGCTAGCTATGACAGCACTCATGATAAAATGGTTTCTGCTTTAACTTGGCCTTAATTAACAAAGATACTAATTAAATAATGCCTGCTTACCCTATATTCACCTATATTTAGTCCTCCTGGCTGCAGTAGCCATGTCTCCTGTTCAGATAGATAGAAGAACTCATTGTCAGATGAGGATCTACATTGTAAAAATGCTCTGCTTTCTAAATTATAAGTAGAGCCAGGTCATTAGAATTATCAAGAGATGTTAAGCTAAGCTCTACCCATCTATATCTATTTTAAATGATGTCCAAGAAGCCAGGATTTACCTCATAACCTGAGGCAATGCTGCTAAAATGTTTTAGGTCAAATAAATAATACATATATAGAGAAGTCTTTCTTAATGAAGAAAACATTTTAAGATTTATAATATACTAAATTGAACTAATCTATTATTTTATAATATACTAAATTGAATTAACCTATTGTTAGCAATCCTATTAAATGAAGCATTATAAAAACTGTCAACAGATATTAGACAAAAATAAGAAATAAAGTCCATTATGGTGACCCACAGACCCAGCATCATGATTAGTGATGATAAACCACATTATGACCTACATTTATATTGTATACCTCATCATTATACTGAGGATTTATAAAAGGTGTTTATTCCTCATGGACTAATTGTAAACAGGACCAAGCGGCTTGCTTGAGATGTGATGAAGGAGGTGGGGGCCTCTCATTGCAACCTTCTGTTTGCTCAAGGCAGGCTGTAAATTCTTTGCTGATCTACTAGATTACATCAAAATACCTGAATAGAAATAGTGATAGAGCCATTCATATGATAGAGCCAATAAAGACTGAAGAGCTACTGTAATGACCAGTCAACAGGAGACATAAAGGTAATTGGTGACAATGATCTCTCAACTTTAACTAGAATGAATGTCCTGATTTTTGAAGATATAATTGATATTGGCAAAACAATGAAGACCTTGCCTTCTGGGTCAAGTAGTATAATCTAAAAATGGTCAAGGTTTGCAAGCTTGCTAGTGAAAAAGGACCCCTCAGAGTGTTAGAAATAGGCCAGACTTTGTTGGATTTGAATTTCAGACAGACTTCTTGCAGAATATGCCCTTTACTATTGTCAACCAAAAGAAAGGCTGTTGAGGCAGAAATCATTTGATTAAGGTTTGTTGGAAGCCAAATGTGATAAGTGAACCAGGAAGACACACCAAAAAAGTTGGCCATATTCTAAAGTCTGTTTACAACTTAGAATGCTTTTATAAGAAAGTTTAGAAGAAGGGAGGGGGACTCCTCGTATTACAATTGTCCTTTTTAATTGGAGGATACAATACAGAGGTTTCAATCATTGGCTACATGTTACAGCATAAATGCAAAAATGTTCTATATGTAAGTCAATCAATAAAACTTCATGATTTTGAAACAAATAAGTGCCCTCTTAGTGTCAGTAGTTCTGTATCTATTAATCAATACATTAACAGTTTGAGGAACTCATGATGAGATTTGAGCGACTCACAATAAGACTTGCTTACTTAAGGATAGGATGTAACCCATGAAGCATTAGACCTTCCCCAGGCAGTTAACTTGTGATCTGTAGGTTATCATTTCCCCCTTTTGATCAAAAATCTTTCCATGAAAACATGGAAGATTAGTCTGTTTAGATTAGACATTCTTTATCCCTCAGTGCTGAAAAGGCTCATTTCCAGGAAGTCATGTCTGCCAGCGGGGGAAGAGAACTTGTTATTATAAGCGGACCAGATCAGTAGCAACATGTGGTAGATCATAATATGAGAAAAACATGTTGTTTTTCTGAATAATGAATCATCTCCAGTTACTGGGTGATATGGTTAGGTTCCTGTCCCCACCCAAATCTCATCTTGAATTGCAATCCTTAGGTGTCAAGGAAAAGACCTGATGGAAGGTGATTGAATCATGAGGGTTGTTTCCCCCATGCTGTTCTTGTGATACTGAGTGAGCTCCCACAAGATCGGATGGTTTTATACGGGGGTCTTCCCACTTTGCTTTGGTCACATGCTCTCTCGCATCTGCTGCCATGTAAGATGTACCTGCTTTCCCTTCTGCCATGATTGTAAGTTTCCTGAGGTCTTGCCAGTGAAGCAGAACTATGAATCAATTAAACCTCCTTTGTTTATAAACTATCCAGACTTGGTGGTATCTTTATAGCAATGGGAAAATTGACTGGATGACCATTATTTTGACCTTAGCCACTGAAGAAAAGTTTTAAAATTCTGTTACAGTTAGGTTAAGAGAAAGTCAAACATTAATTTTGTTTACAAATGTATACTTCACCCAATCGTTGTAAATTATAAATAGTTTAAGGGAGAAGAATTTTTTTTACTTTTGAAAACAGAATATAAAAATAATTAGCATGTTTTCAACCAAAAATAATAAAAATCATTTTAGTTCTCCATTAATTCAGTCCCATGTAATTTTTGCTCTGTTTAATGCTGTGTTGTTAATATTTTTTTTTTTTTTTTTTTTTTTTTTTGGCAGAGTCTCACTCTGCTGCCCAGGCTGGAGTTCAGTGGCATGATCTCAGCTCTCTGCAACCTCTGCCTTCCAGGTTCAAGCAATTCTCATGCCTTAGCCTCCTGAGTAGCCAGGGTAACAGGCATGTATTATGATACCCAGCTAATTTTTGTATTTTTAGTAGAAACATGGTTTTGCCATGGTGGCCAGGATGGTCTCAAACTCCTGACCTCAAGTGATCTACCCGCCTTGGCCTCCCAAAGTGCTGGGATTACAAGCATGAGACACTGTACCTGGCCTATGTTGATAAGCTTTATGTATCAGTTTTTACTAGAGTTATGGGAGTTTTTATTTAGTCCATTTACCTTAAAGTTATTAGAAATCTGTGTTTAAGAGTATTTATTAGATTTTTTTCCATGAAAAGCAATTTTAGATTATAATTAATTGTAAATTTTCAGAGAAGAATTCATAACAATAACTGTAGATTACAAAAACGTAGAAGAGTCATGATAAAATGTGCTAAAAGTTTTCAACTGACAAGAAAATTTATTTTCATTACATGTAGCATTTTAAGATAATAACAATAATTATTACTGATAGTGTCACATCAGAATCATCAGACTTTTACAAATTTTATATTATCTTTAGAATACTCACATTAATAATATAGCCATATAAATATAACTTTAGAAAAAAGTTAACATAACAATTGAAATTATGAAAGACACATTATATTTTTATAAATTTATATAATTTTTGGAACATTTATATTATACCCAAAAATGTAACTGAAATATCTAGTGTCATTTAGCATTTGACAATGTCTCCCATACAATTTAATCAAATCTAACTATTTAATATTTTTACAAGATGAGACAGAAATTTTTTTTAGACTTTCCAGGGACTCAACTAGAAAATCTCAAAGTTAATTTTAGGCCAAGAAGACTTAATTTAGGATTTGGATCCTGGGGAAAACTCACAGGATGTTCAAATGTTTAAACAATTTGTTTAAAACAGAATCACAAGTCATTGTAAAATCATTATTATTTATTTAATGAGAGTAACAGTAAGAAGACCTTAAAATCTATGTAAAAAATTACATGTATGCAAAAAATTTCATCCTTTCAAAACTCACTTTTCTTAAGGGCTCAAAGATCTTTTTTAAAAAACAACCTAGGAATTATCTTGAGAAGACATCAACTCTTTATTTTTCAGGCCAGTTACCATAATGTAAAGAAAAACTTCCTGTACGGTGATTGTTTTTCCTTCTGAGAAGTCCATTCAGATAATCTGAAAGTCAAATCTGATGAAAGGGATACTTGAATTTAATCAGACACAGAAAAAGTGTGTCTAGGGTTATGCATGAACACTGTATTATAGAGGAATGTAAATGACAAACGTGGTACCTTGAACAGGAAAATGCATGGCTCTTAGTAACAACATAGGAGATTTTCTTATTACACTGAACTATTTAGATATATCAAGGCGAGCCAAGAGTACAGAATCAAGTTATACTGGAGGAAAACATTGTTTTTTAGAGCTTTAAGATAAAACATTTAGTGTCTGGCCATGATACTAAGTTAGAACCTGAAAAAAACATTACAGGAGTTTATAAAAAATTTGAAGAAGAGAGTTATCATTTCAGCTAAGAAAAAGATATACCCTTTTAAGGGAAAAAGAAACAGAAGGCAATGATATATGTAGAATTAAAAAGTAAATGGCCAGGCACAGTGGCTCACACCTGTAATCCCAGCACTTTGGGAGACTGAGGCAGGCAGATCACTTGAGCTAGGAGTTTGAGACCAGCCTTGGTGACATGGTAAAACTCCATCTCTACAAAAATTTTAAAAATTAGCCTGGTGTAGTGGCTCACACCTGTGGTCTCAACTACTCAGAAGGTTGAGTTGAGAGGATAGCTTGAGCCCAGGAGGTGGAGGTTGCAGTGAGATGAGATTGCACCACTCCACTCCAGACTGGGTAACAGAGCGAGACTCTGTCTTAAAAAAAAAAAAATCAAAACCTCTTGTAATTTTATTAGGAATAAATGAAAACTTTAAGAAAATCTTGTTCTAACATAGGAGACTAAGATTTTCAGTTTTGTATTAGTATATCAGAGTTCAGTCTTCAGAAAGATTGTTAAGTAATTTCTTTTATATAGCCCACTTAATTATGTACAAAATTTCTTTTATAAATTTCTCTTTTATAAACCATAACACGGCTTATGCAGACTATTTGCAACATTTTTGGACTTTTTGTTTTGTCCTATACTTTTAAAAATAAACAGTGATTTTATTTTAGAACCAAAATTTACCATATTTTTCACACAATATTATTTTTAAAAACAATTTTATCAAAAATACATCTATATATCCATAACTTTTCTACATCTCTCTCTCTCTTAGTTACTGGTTTATTTCTATTTGGTTTTATAAATAACCCACATAACTCCTGAAGTAGACACAATTATTTTTAATAAAAAATACATTTCTATGTCTTTTGTATACTTTTTTACTAAAAACACATCCTATTTTTGGTATACTTTATGTTATATATATATATATATATATATATCAATTAGAATTTAAATTTTCAGTGAAAACCTGAGAAGCAAGAAATCTTGACTTATCTATCACATATTGGTATTTATAGATGAGAACAATTTTATAATTTTTAGAAACATATTTCCTTATATCATGATTTTTAATTCGAAATGATCCAGCCAATTAATGGGTATCTTATTTAATTTAACATAACTCTAAGATTTAACACTACATTAAAAGTTTATAAATATTGATTCTATTCATATTTACCTAATTCATTTAATAGTTTACCTAGATTACTTATAAGAACTGAGGTATTAGACAAAGTTACTCATTATTTTATTTTTCTGTTAACTAATTTTATAGCCTGTAAATATCAGGTGTTTACTTAAGTAAGAACTTTAAGTATGCAGGCTTGCTGTCAATGACTTAGAAAATACAGCTGTTTTTATTAAACCAACAATAGTAAATAAGTCTTACCTACCAAAAAATTACACAAATATTATTTTCTTTTTTTCTGGGTTTATGGTTTTGACACTTTTTTTTGTGACTTTTATGTCAAACCTGACACCTTAAAATATCTATCAGAGACAAATATAAAACTGTCTGAGTAGTAAATCCAGGCAAAAATACAGGTTAACAATTTTAAAGATATTTTTATTTTACCAAAGTTTTAGAACCAGTTGATTTAGTAAAGATTTAAGTCACGTGAACTTGGAAAACATTTGGGCTTACTAGTTTATGTTCATTTATTTATTCATTCATTTAATTAGTATTAGTAGAGGCAGGATCTTGCTTTGGCACCCAGTCTGGAATGTGATTATAGCTCACTGCAGTCTAGAACTCCTGGGCTCAAGAGACCTACCTGCCTTAGCCTCCTAAGTAGCTGAGACTACAGGTGCACACTACCACCCCCAGCTAATTTTTTAATATTTTGTAGAGACAAAGTCTCACCATCTTGCCTAGGCTGGGGTCAAACTCTTGGGCTCAAGTGATTCTCCTATCTTGGCCTCCCAAAGTGCTGGGATTATATAGCAACCTGGTACCATGTAGACATGACATATAACATAATGCATGTTGTATTAGTCCATTCTTGCATTGCTATAAAGAACTACCTGAGATTGGGTAATTTATAAAGAAAAGAGGCTTAATTGACTCATAGTTTCACAGTCTTCACAGGAAGCTTGGCTGGGAAGGCCTCAGGAAACTTACAATCATGGTGAAAGGTAAAAAGAAAGGAGGCACATCTTACATAGCTGGAGCAGGAGGAAGAAAAAGAAGGAAGAGGTGCTATACACTTTTAAACAGCCAGATCTTATGAGAACTCATTCATTGTCATGAGACTGGCAAGGAGGAAGTCCACCCCATGATCCAATCATCTACCACCAGCCACTTTTCCAACACTGGAGATTACAATTCAACATGAGATTTTTGTTCTCTTTGTTCATTTTGTTTTAAATTTAAATGTGCTTTGCCATTCTCAGAGAAAAAATTGTGTGCATTGTGAAATTTCAAAGTTTCTGCCTAAGAGATGTATAAGAGCCAAGGGAACAAGCAGAAAGGAATGAGTTTAGCTAATAGGTAGAAGGAAGGGGAACAGTTGGAAGTTTAGAAGCTTTTAGGTGCTACTGAAAGTAAATCTCACATTTTATTTGTTTTGTTCTAAAACCAGTTTTTTTCAATTTTGTATGAAAAGAAGTTGTTTTAGGCATGTCTAAGGGATCCCCACTCTGGCTATTATTGCTTATAATCATCCTGGGTTAGGTGAGTCCACTTATTTAAGTAGAAGGGCCCAAAATATTTTATGTAAACCCAGCTGGTGCATCCTCAGTCTTAGAGGACGCATTTTCCATTTTGGTTGTTTTGAGTGAGACAAGCTATATAGTGGAGCAAAAGTTGTCCTCATGTGACCATTAAGGAAAGGTTGTCTTGCCCCAAGCCTCCAGGAAAACAATTTATAGACTATTTTAGTCTGACTTAGAATTTAACAAAAACCCTTAGGTTGAATTCATAGCAGTAACTCTCATTCCAGGAGAGTCATTGTACCTCCTAGCCAAACAGGAAACTAGCTTCAATAAACCAGAGCTTTTGCTAAGACAGGAAGTTCATTAATTTTGGGAAGAATTCATCTGTAGCATCCAGCAAGGGAATTCAAGTTTGGAAATGCAATTAGTTCATTTGTGTTACCTGTACAAAGGTTGAAAATTGGCTGGGTGGTTCAAGGAGGTCATTCCAAAATCCTGCCCATGACACCATTTTGTTGATGAAAATTAAGGCAGTTAAGGCAAAAATAATTTGATTAAGGTTTATTGGAAGCCAAATGGGAAGATCAACCCAGGAAGACACACCAACAAAGTTAGGCATGCTCTAAAGTCTGTTACAACTTGGCTTTTTTTTTTTTTTTTGAAACAGAGTCTTGCTCTGTCACCCAGGCTGGAGTGCAGTGGTAAAGTCTTGGCTCACTGCAAACTCCACCTTCTGGGTTCAAGTGATTCTCGTGCCTCAGCCTCCTGAGTAGCTGGAATTACAGGTACACACCACCACACCTGGCTAATGCCCAGCTAACTTTTGTATTTAGTAGTGACACGGTTTCACCATGTTGGCCATGCTGCGTTTGAACTCCTGACCTCAAGCAAACCACCCACCTTAGCCTCCCAAAGTACTGGGATTACAGGCATGAACCACAGCTCCCAGCCCAACAACTTGGAATGTTTTAATGAGAAAGTTTAGGAGAAGGGATGGGAGCTCCTCATATCAGAGCTGTCCTTTATCATTGGGAGGTAGAATTCAGAGGTTACATTCATTGGTTACAGATGACAACATATAGGCTAAAATGTTCTATGTGCAATGGAGGACATGCACATAGAATCATGAAGTTTACACTCAGTAAAGCTTCATGATTTAGAAAGAAATAAGTGTCCTTCAGAGGGAGTGGAACATCACACACTGAGGTCTGTTGGGGGGTGTGGGGCTAGGGGAGGGATAGCAGTGGGTGGGGAGATTGGGGAGGGATAACATTGGGAGAAATGTCTAATGTAGGTGACAGGGGGATGGAGGCAGCAAACCACCATGGCATGTGTATACCTATGTAACAATCCTGCATGATCTGCACATGTACCCCAGTACTTAAAGTATAATAAAATATATATATATATATATATATTTAAAGAAATGTGTCCTTTTCCATGTCAGTAGGTTCTGTATTAATCAGTACATCAACAGTTTGAGAAAATTATAAGATTTTTTTTTTTTTACCTGGGGACAGGATGTAAGCCATGAATCATAAGACCTTCCCCAGCAGTAAATGTGGAAGTCTTTTAAATGTGAATTGTAGATTATCACTATAATGAATATTTCAGGGATCTGAATTATGTTTGTGTCATTAATGAAACTGAAAAAACAGAATACAAAGCCTAAAATGAGATTTCAATCTCAGTTTGAAAACATCTAGAGCCCCACTGATATCACCAGTAAAATGATGAAACATTCTAGTTCTGCTTGGTAAAGCTTTGTTGTACCACCTAAGAATTTTATCTATTTTGTATTTTAGAAATGTCCACTGCTACATTCCTGAACTCTTTACTTGCACCATGAGTCTATCATTTCCTTTGGCTGGATTATTATTTAACTTATGAATGAAAAAAAATCTCTTGAACTATACTACTATTGAATGAAAATATTAAAACTGTATCTGTAAGAAACATTTAAAGAGAAGATACACTAGTTTTTAATTGTTACCTTTTTTATATGTATTCAGGAAAGAACAGACTTGATTAAATATTGTTAATTATATCACCATGTGTTTAAAAAACTAAGAAGCAGTAAGTGTTCACATTAATGACAGCATCTAAGAGGTTTTGTTCTGTGGAGTAAATGTATGTCCTGGAATTATTTTAGTAGTGTTTCAGTAGAGTCAACTGTATTTTCCTACGTTTTCAGATTATTACTGTGAATCTTTTCCAGCAGTTCCTTTTATTTATTTTTCTGAAAATTACCTAAAAAATATACTAAAATTTATTCTGACTCCTTCAGTAGTTCTTTTTAAACACAAATTAATAAATTCCAAAAAATTTACCAACTAAAAAAAGAAAATATATACAACATGAGAGACACAGTCACTTTCCACAAAAACAAGTATTGCTGCCATTACCTTAATAAAGACTAACTGCAGTTTTAAACTCTAAGAGAAAAGAGAGGAGACAATGGTAAGGCTCTGTTTCTTGTAACAGGAAAGCAGCCAGGACCTCTGTTCCCCAAAAGTTAAATCTAACAAGTTAATGGCAGTATCAGAAATAACCCAAATGCTCTTTACACAATAGCTAAAAACATGGAAGAAGAGTCATACAATGAAATTTGACACAGCAATATAATATATACAACAACAAGCATAATGCTTAGCACAAAAAAGCCATAAAACAACATTCAGTTTCTATTACACATGAATTTTAAAAAACAGTCTAAACAAATATATAGTGTTGGAACTCAGGGTGGTGGTTATCCCAGTGGAAGTGGGTGAAAAGTGACCTGAGAAGTGACCAGTAGTGAACATGGGGGACTCTTCTGGGCTGTGAGTAATTTTCTCTTTCTTCATCTTAGTGCTGATTACACAGGTGTGTTTGTGAAAATTCAAGTTGCACACTCATGATGTATGCTCTTCTCTGCATGCATGTTATACTTCAATAAAAAGTTTATTTTAAAAAACCAATAGAATCATTAGGAAATGTCTGAGGTCTGAGCTCTAACTTCTTAGAATCCTGCTCATAGCTTCTCTGTGGAATCTAGAAAAGGCGGGATCCAGAGCTTCTCTGTCCAGTATGGTAGCCACTGGCCACATGTGGCTTTGGAGCACTGGAAATGTGGCTAGTCTGAACTGAGATGCACTGTAAGTATAAAATTTAAAGTTTCAGTATGAAAAAAAAGAATATAAAGTATCTACTTTGCAACTCTGGTATGCTGAATATTTTTTTTAAATAATAAAAATAATTTTTTAAAAATCTTAATTTTACATTGGTTACATATTGAAATATTTTAGCTATATTACATTAAAGAACACATACTAGTAAAATTAATTTTATTTCTTTTTACTTTTTAAATGTGACTACTAAACTTTTACAGATGTGGCTGACATTTGTAGTTCTAGAGCCTCCATTCCCTCTGAGAAGTGAAATTGTGACTTTATCATATGCTTATAGACAGGAATGAGGATAACCCACAGAATAACCCTAAATCCATGGTTATAACTTCTGTCACACCCTAGTATGGTTCACAAAATATTCCTAGCCCCATTCTTAGCTTGAAAGCTAAGAATAAATTATTTGACTTGGAATGTGGAGTCCTCAAAATTTAAGAGTTAGAGAGACTCCTAGAAGCTGAGGCTGTTATTCTCTGCTTGCTCACACCAAATTCATTCTCCACTCTTCTTACCCTGCTCTGTGCCCTCAAAGAATGGTTGATGCCTGTGAATTCCTTCTCCCAGGCTCCCTTGCAGGCTGGCTTCCTAATGGGTGTGGACAATGGGAGGAAAGCCAGGTGGACCAGGAAAGCTCCTGGTCTATGGCAGTAGTAATTCTCTTCCATGACTACTGCTGTCTCCAGATTACCCTCCTCCTCAGTCCCAGCTGGGCTCCAGTAATTATGTTTTCTACCATCTCTTTGGCTCTGACAGAGGTAATTGCTTCTCAGGTTGCTAGTCTTTGGTGCCTCAACTTCTCTAATTTGTTCCTCATCTTGCCATACCTCTGTGAGTAGTTCTTTCATTAAAGCCTCTGCATGCAAAATCTTTTCATCATTTCATCCAGTGCAGTAAACTTGCTCCAACATCTCCGGTAGATGGCCGTTTGGCCTTTGCTTAAACATTTGACCAATCCAGCACAATAGGAGTCTCTTTTCCTTATTCTCTCATCCACAAAATGGAGTGGGAGTAATGAGAGGACTTCTCTTTTGTCTTTTCCCCCACTTTACACAATTTTTATGTTATTGTCTACAGTTCTACCTACATGCCTTTCATCTAGCCAGAGTCTGCTCAGAGGAGGAATATATGCTTTTTTAAATCCTCTTGGTAATTTTTTAAAATTGTGATAATAACACAACATGAAATCTACTCTCTTAAGTTTGTAAGCACAAAATGCAGTGCTATTAACTATAGACACAATGTTGTAGAGCAGATCTCCAGAACTTATTCTTGAATAAGTATATTAATTTATTCTTGAATAAGTATAAGTATATTAACTATAGACACAATGTTGTAGAGCAGACCTCCAGAACTTAATCTTGTCTGTTTGAAACCTTACACCTGCTGAACAGCAACTTCCCACTTCCCCTTGCCCCCAGTCTCTACCAACCACCATTCTACTCTGTGCCTATGCATCTATTTTGATACCTCATGTAAGGGGCTTATGTAGTATTTGTCCTTCCGAGGCTGGCTTACTTTATTTCATATAATGTCCTCCAGCATTCATTTTAGAGTTTTCTTATAGTGGCCATGCATAGATTTTGATATTCCCAGGTAAATATTCTCATATAATGAAAGTTATTTCCTGTGATGAAAGTTATTTGTTGGTAAATTTCTATAATTTAGTGTTTGTGTAGAATCCATGGAAGTAAATAGTATTAAAATATTATTAAATCTCTTGAGAAGATTAAGATTATTAAAATATTATATAATCTCTTGAGAAGAGATTTCTTTTTTGCCAGATTAAATAACACCAAAGATTCCTATTAAGAGTATCTTATTGGTATCAGAATAGACATACTCATAGAGAGAGAAAATAGAACAGCTGTTACTAGAGGATACAGATGGAGAGAGTGAGGAATTATTTTTAATGAGCACAAAGTTTCTATTTAGGATGATAAAAAATGTTCTGGAAATGGATAGTGGTGATTGTTGCACAACATTGAAAATATTTAATGCCACTGAATTCTGAATTGTACACTTAAAGATGGTTAAAATTGTAAATTTTTATGTTATGAACATTTTATCAAAATAAAAATGTTAATAGAAAACTATTCAATTACATTTGAAATTCAAATAAGCAACAAATAATTTTAGTATAAATATGTCACATGCAATATTTGGGACATATACTAAAAAATTATTTGTTTTTTCTGAAATTGACATGTAACTGAGTATCCTGTATATTATTTGACAACCCTGACAAGAGATGCCCAGAGTCTCAACCTAGGAAGGGATGAAAAAAAAATAAAAGAGGATTCCAGAAACATTTTAGGACTAGAATAGATAGGACTTGGTATCTAGAATGAGCACATGCAGAAGAGGGAAGAAATAAGAACAGCATTGAGACTTCTGTTTCACAACAGGTGCCATTGATGGAGATAAAGAGCAACCATGACCATTCAGTCCATTCATTTATTTGACTAATCTGTATGCTTTGCCTGGTCTTGCAGGGACTGACAAGAACTCAGTGAATAAGTAAGGAACTTACAGTGCAGTGGGAATGATGAACAAGTGAGAAGACAGCTGCAACCAGTACAAAAAGCTCCATGATGGGGGGAAAACCTACTGGCAGGGGCATGTAGGAGAGGATCACGCAGAAGGGATCAGATGGTGGCTCACTGGAATCTGGAATGGGGGAAGAGCATTATCAGAGGAGCTCTTGGATGAGAACCAAGGACAGTCTTGGCCTCCTTGACAGTCACCAGGGATGGTCCTGGAGACCATGGGGAATTTTGCTTTATCATTGCCTTCCAAAGAGCAATGCCCTTCTATAGAAGGGCTTCACCACTCCTAACCACAGAAGTACCTGTTGTCAGCAAATTCAGATACAACTTCACAAACAGGAATGATTACTATGACCTTCCTGGTACAATGATTTTAATGATTTTTTAAAAAGGAAATCAAATGTATCATTCGGGCTCTTCCCAACCAACCACGGGTTTCCCCAGTACCCAACATGCAGCAGTTAACTGAGCCAGATCTGGGAAATGTGCAGCTTCTAAACCAGGTTAATGTCTGGCTTGGCTTCAGTGCTCGCCAAACTGGCCCCTGCTGTTGCCTCATATACCATGTACATCTATAAATTATCACTTCATTAGACATATTGTCGCACCACTAAAATTACGTACACAAAATGCTCCATTAAACAACTTAGGTTTGTTCAGGAGGAATGAGTCACAAAGATTAAAGAAAGGCCATTTCTAAAATCCTGAATTCCCCGAGGCAGCTCAGCAGGGAATTAAATTGCCCTGTTAGTGAGGTGAACTCTTTGTAACTTTCTGAACCTAGAAACACAGCTTCTCATCTCCTTCTGGGTCTTTCCACTGGAGAGGCTGGGTAGATTTCTTGTCAAGTGTGGTGAAGATTTAATAGTGTCTGGGTGATAAGTCAGCCAAGGTCCCAGGGTGCGGCAAGGTAACCTAAATCTATGCTAGACTTTGATTTCAATCCAAGTGAGTGTTACCTTCCTTTATTATTGCGTGGGCAGGGGAGGCATGGAGACAGAGCAAGAGAACAAAAGGGCTGCAGACCGATTTTTAGGCCTGTGAGAAGTTCTGTATGCTACTATAATGGTGAATACATTATATATCTGTCAAAATCCTTAGAATATACAACACAAAGAATGAATTCTAATGTAAGCTATGGACTTTAGGTAATAATAATGCATCAATATTGACTCATCACTTAGAACAAATGTACCACACTATTGCAAGATGTTGATAATAGGAAAAGCTGAGTAGAGGGTGAAGGAGGATATGGGAACTCTCTATTCTTTCTGCTCAATTTTTCTGTGAACCTAAAACTTCTCCAAAAATAACATCTATTAACTTAAGGGAGATAGGGAGCTGCAGAGTCTTCCCAGGGTAGGAGTGGCATGGAGGAAGGACAGGCAAGAACTGGACAAATTCATAAATGAATAAGGCTGAAGCAAGCAGGACTGTGAGGTCTATAAGCAGGATAGGAACTGTTTTATTAATCCCTAAGTATGCAGGACATCATAATACATTTGCTGGGTAAATGAATGTTTTAATGAATGAATGAAGCTGATTTCATTATATTTTAAGGCAGTTATCAGCAGGCAAATGAATTAGAAACATAAAGGAATCTTTCTTGAAATATATAAGCCCATTAATCCTCCTGCTCCAGCCCAAAAGATTTAGAATGTGCCTGTGGGTGAGCGCATGCGCACGCGCACATGCACACACGCACACACACCTTACACACACAGCTGCCTTTCCCCCAGTCCCATCCCCTGAATTGACAGCTACAATTTTTAGAGCTCTTCCTTATCTTTCATGTACACAGCCATAGGATAAATGTATTATTGCCCCTTGTCACCTGCAGGAGACCCAGGCTAGGAAAGAATACTGATTTTGCCAAATTAATCTTGCATGTAACAAAGTACTGTACACAGGCAGAGAATGTGGCTGCCTTGCAGCACAACAATGGAATTATTTGCTTCTTTGCCCACTGTTT
Source organism: Cheracebus regulus (assembly GCA_963574635.1). NCBI lineage: Eukaryota > Metazoa > Chordata > Mammalia > Primates > Pitheciidae > Cheracebus > Cheracebus regulus. The sequence goes on along the minus strand of CAUYQU010073549.1, from coordinate 8,182 downwards.
CTCTCTACTTGCACAGAAGCCTTCCTTAAAGTGCTTACTGGACTTCATAAAGGGTTCCAGAAGGCCTCTAATAAAACACCTGTGTTCTTATTCAAACCCTCTTTTATGCTGACTACACAGCACCTAAGGGTGATTGCATTCATCTGGTTAGTTCTGGTTGGTACCTTTCTCTCTGCAAAGAATGTAGAGAATGAGAGGCCATCCTGGATTATAAAAAGAAGCCAAGGAGACTAGCAGTGGAAGAGTGATCAGAAGTCCATGCCCTGGCAACTCAGCTTAGAAGGGTACTGAAGGCCTGGGGTGAGCTTTAGATTCAGGGAATCACAAGAGAGTTGGCTTCTAGGTTGAGTTTAAAGATAAGTAGGACTTTGCATGCAGGCAGAGAAGGCAGAAAGAAATTAAAATCAGAATTTTAGATAGTTTCAGAGATGGGAAACAATTGGTTCATTGCCCACAGTCCAAATCTGGCAGCAAGAGATAGGCAGTTTGAAGTTACTTAAGCAAATAGAGCACAGAGCTACACTAGGTTTATGCAAAGGATTGGCCTCAGAGCAGGGCAATTGCCTGGTGAGTTTCATCTCTGGACAGTTTGGGAATTTCTGGCCTAGGTCCCACTCTGGTTAGATGAACTTGGCCAGCCTTCCTGCCTCCTTCTCTTCTTTCTTTTTTTGTCGTCTGTCTTTTCCTTTCTTGCATCTTTCTGTTATTACAAATACCAAGAGCATGTTCCAGTTGTCCAATTTCTTAGCTTGTTAAAGAGATAAAGCAGGCAGGCACAGTGGCTCATGCCTGTAATCCCAGCACTTTTGGGAGGCTGAGGCATGAAAATTGCTTGAGATCAGGAGTTTGAGACCAGCCTGAGAAAATGGTGAGACCATTCTCTACAAAAAAATTAAAAACTAGCCATCCCAGCTGCTACTTGTGAGTCTGTGGTGGGAGGATCACTTGAGCCTGGGAAGTCAAGGATGCAGTGAGTGCCACCGTACTCCAGCCTGGGTGACAAAGCAAGATCCTGTGTTAGAGAGAGAGAGAGAGAGCAGGATAAGCTTATAACATGGGAACTCAGACAAAATTTCCCTAAACCAGGAAACAGCACAGTGTGTCTCACATAAAGCTTGTGATACCAGTTGAGCAAAGCCTTAACTTTATGAATTATACTAGTGCTTTTCAACTTTAACATGCATGCAAATCACATAGAGATCTGGTTAAATTGCAGGTTCTGATTCAGGGAAGCTGGACTGGAGCCTGAAGTTCTGCCTTTCTAGCAAGCTTCCAGATGTTGCTAATTGATGGAATTCACTCTGAGTAGCAAAGCATACACCACACCAATGCATGGGGGTGGGGAGGTATTTCTTACACTTGGTGGTGGGTTATATGAAAGGATATTCTAGATATTTTAAATCAGTTAACAATTTCTTAGACCTCAAGAGGCATGTTTTGGTCTGACTTATTGACTCAGGACATACTCATATACACTTATCCCCACTCCCAGAGAGTAGGTATCACTCTGTACTAGATTTCAATAAATGTATTTCAACTGTTGTATGTATGAACAAAGCAAGATGAGAAAGGCAAACAGGAGGGATAAGGAGTAGAGCGCAATCTATGTACACAGGCCAATTCAACCAGATACTCAGACAGTCTTCTTATCATCCCAGTGCAGTAAATACAAACTCACTGCCCCTGATGTCTAACCTGTCTCCTTCTTCTCATGGACCCCCACCAAGATTACATGTATCAGCCTCTCTTAAAGTTCTGCCCAACAGAATCTGAACAGAAGCATTATCACCACTTCCAGGATTGGCCTATAAAACCGCCCCTAGTGAGATTGTTGCACTCTCCTCTGTTATCAGAGCAAGAGAGTTCCAAGGCCCTAAAGAAAGGCAGAGTCACAATGAGAAGGATCATGGGCCCTGAATCATGTAGAAGGCTGCCCAATGAACACAAAAACAAATCTGTATTGTACTAAGCCCTTGACACTTGGGTACTTAACTGTATATTAGTCAGGTCAATCTAACCAGGGAAGAGAAGCAACTTTAAGTATTTCAACAGAGGAATTTAATACAAGGAATTGATTATAGATGAAAGATGAAACAGCTTAGAAGCCAACCATGAGTTGGTTGAGGCAGTCCTGTGATTAGGAACAGAATATTGTTCTCCCTCTATGCCATGATGGACAACAGAAGAAGGTGGTGTTGTCAGAACTCAAACACTGGCATGGCCTGGCTAGAGCTACAACCATAGTGGGAGCTGCCAGTCAGTCGGGATCACAAAGTGAGAGGCAATCTTGCAGAAGTTGGGGCCCAGAGGAGACAGCCACTGCCAGAAGTGCCACCCAAAGCTAATCAGGAGAGGCAGAAATATCTTGGCCAATGCATCCTACTGGGCTTGCCACTCAGAAGCCAGTTGACAAGGGATTTGGGGAAATGTAGTTCTTTATTATAAGTACAAGGGCAGAGGAAGGTAAAGTATGGTAAAGGGAACAGAGAATTCTTCTCTACAGTGTATCACCACACAGTGTTATTATTCTTATAATAATATATGTGGCATGCTTACAATTGGCCCCCTGGGTTGACTCCCAGCTCTCTGGTGCCTCAAAGATTGTTCAACTTTTGCATGACAGTTTCTTCAATGTACCTTCGTCTGTGCTTGTCCAGTTACCCTCCTGTGCCAATGGAAACAAACCTGTGGAATCCTCATACATCCTAAAATCTTTAGCATACAGGCAAGAACAGAAACTGGCCACAAGAAGGTGCAAAGAATGGTTTATCCTAAGCTTTACTACCTGACAAATCTGTTAGCCTCAGCAAGTTATTTAAATAACAGTCAACCCACCAGTAGAATGGGAATTGACAAATATTCTCATATTACTGTGAGAATAAAATGATATTAAATTATGTAAAGCACCTAATGCATATGCTATACACAATAGATGATGATTATTATTCACTCATTCACATACACATGCATGTACTTTATTATTTATTAATAGAAATAATAAACTACTATGTCTAGCTCTCTGCTGATTAAAAGTGTCTAGATTTTTTTTAAAAGTCTTCAACCAGGTGCAGTAGCTCACACCTGTAATCCTAGCATTTTGGGAGGCTGAGGTGGGAAGATTTCTTCAGTCCAGGAGTTAGAGGCAGCCTGGGCAACACAACAAGATCCTGTCTCTAGGAAACAGAACAAACAAACAAACAAACAAAAGCTTTCTATGTTCATCTCAGAGACTAATTCTAATATTTGTGCTTAACTCTAGGGTAGATATTGCAAGTAAAGTCATGAACAAAAGGCAAAATCTCGTCCTCCTGAAGCTTATATTTTAGTGAATGTTAATACATCTTTTGGTCACATTAAAAAAAATGAGTTGAAGTTTTCTAGCACGCACTTTTCAGCCCTGAAATACATAATTTTTACTGCAGTTTCACCCAAAATAAAACAGAATAACCAACATTTACAAACGTTCAACCTTAGACATAAATTAATCCATGAGTTTCCTATCACTGGTGATAGGCCATGTTAATGTAAATGGCACTCGCCAAGGGAACCATAGCAAGAAGTTTATCATCAGATAAGAAAACTGCATCAGACAGTCTCAACAAGCCCTCCTAAATAATTTACAAGAAATATAAGCTAGGATTGAAAGCTCTGTAAGATCTGTCTCGCCCACCATCGTATTCCCAACACCCAGCATAGTGACTGGCAGTCAACAGGTGCCTACTAAATGTTAACACTTGTTAAATAAGTGACTGGTAGCTCTATGATTTTGGATTTGTGATTCTATTAACCAGTACATGAGCCTTATTATAGCACCTACCATATTGTGTTATACTGTTGTTTAATCTGTTATCTATACTCATTTCTGACCTCCCTAATAATAGTGGCTGCTTTTTGCCTCTCTACTACCCAGCTCTGCACCCAGCAAAAAGCCAATACTAAAAAACTGTCAGAGGGAGGGTGGGACAGTATACGAAAAAATGAATGAATTCTTTGATCCACAATTTTATGATTTATAAACATATAAACTACACACCTCTTGTTAGAGATTCTTTTAAACAAAATCAAAAAGTCAAGACCTAAGTGGTAAAGACCCATCAGCAAAATGGTAGAAGAGATTCTAGGATCCCAGGAGAAAATTTGCTATGGAAATAATTGCTAACATTTCTGAGGGGACACTGTATCTTTAATCAATCAGAATAGAGTAGAAACCTACTATGTTCAAATCACCTTGGTAAGTGGCGAGAGGTGACAATTACAACTTTCCAGAACTTATGGTCTAGATCAGGGATCAACAAAGATTTTCTGTAAAGGGCTAGGTAGTAGACATTTTCAGCTTTGTAGGCCAGATGGTCTCTGGTGCAACTACTTAATCCTGTTGTAGAGTGAAAGTAGCCATAAACAATGTGCAAACAAATGGGTGTAACTGCATCCCAGTATACTTTATTTATAGATATTGTAATTTGAATTTCACATACTTGTCACATGCCATGAAATATTATTTTCCTTTTGACTTTTTGAATGAATGAGACACTGAGGATTTCAATGAAGTTAAGCTCTTCTGCATGAGACGGTAATGATGAATATATGTCACCATGCATGTGACAAACCCATAGAACCATAAAACACAAAGAATGAACCCTTAGGTAAACTATGGACTTTAGCTGATAATTAATAATTTATTAATACAGGTTGATTAGTTTTAACAAATGTATCATACTACTACAAGATGCAGATAGGGGAAATTGTGTGCTGGAGGTAAGGGGAAGAGGGAGGTTGGTTTATGAAACTCTGTGTGCTGCCTATTCAATTTTTCTATAAATTCAATCCTATACTTTAAAAAAATCTTGGAGTACAAAAATATATATCACCCACGAGGCTTGCTTTGGAAACCAGTGAGTGAGTGCCAACAGCAGGCCCCAGGTAGTAATTATTTAATTAGGCCCAACAGTGATTGTAATGGCCTCACAGGAATGTCAGGGCCACTCATCCACTCTTTTTAGTCACCAAGTGTGATAGTTAATACTGAGTGTCAGCTTGATTGGATTGAAAGATACAAAGTATTGTTCCTGGGTGTGTCTGTGAGGGTGTTGCCAGAGGAGATTAACATTTGAATCAGTGGGCTGGAAAAGTTAGACCCACCTTTAATCTGGGTAGACAAAATGTAATCAGCAACCAGTGTGGCTAGAATACAAGCAGGCAGGAAAATGCAAAAAGAGAAACTGGCCTAGTCTCCCAGCCTACATCTTATCCCATGCTGGATGCTTCCTGCCCTTGAACATGAGACTCTAAGCTCTTCAATTTTGGAACTCGGACTGGCTCTCCTTGCTCCTCAGCCTGTAGATGGCCTATTGTGGGACCTTGTGATTGTGTGAGTTTATACTTAATAAACTCCCCTTTATGTTCTGTCCTTCAAGAGAACCCTGACTAATACACTGAGAAAGGAGTTAGAGGGATATTCTGCAGGGTCAGGATCCTACCATTGCCCTCTCCTGGAGCAGTGGTCACGGCTCTCTGCAGAAATAATAGGATAAGATCAGAAGTTCTCAGATTTCTATAAAGCTGTGAGACAATTGTATGCATTTATTGCAGAGATTAATCATAATACAAGCGAAGAAGAAACAGGGTAGGAATGGAAGAAGGACTAGAAGAGGCAAAAAGAAGAGAACATATACCTCAAGCTCTGTTTGGCCTGCCTTTCTGAATCTCTGTTCAACATTCTCTAATTTAGGGCCCTTCAGAGGCAGGCAGAAACTGTGAAATCAAGTATGCTTTCATATCTTCTCTGCAATCAGATACTGATAATGACTAGAAAATAAACATGGATTTGTAAATTCAGACACATATGAACAAACCATTGTGTTCTGAGAAGGCTGAAAAGAATTCAAGAGTTAAGTTGAAATGGTATCCTTAGGTTAGTTAGTATCTTACAAGCATTTCAACTACTGTGCTGGGTAAAGATTAAAACATCATGAGTGGAACTGTCTCTGTGTCTTCAGGAAACTTATGATATGATCTTTTAAGACACAAAGAGACTACCTGCTTATATTCTAGCCACATTGGCAATTCTCTCTCTGACTAAATTTACTGCCTCTGCTCTTGAGTAGATCAAGATAGGCACAATTCTGATCGGAAACTTCCTCCACTTAGTTCATTCCTGGCTAATACCCCAAGACAAGCTTCTAAATCTGAGTGTTCAATATGGCGGCCACTGGCCACATGAGGCTAGATGAGCTCTAAAAATATGGCCCATATATGGCAAACCAAATCCAACAGCACATTAAAAAGCTTATCTACCATGGTCAACGTGGCTTCATCCCTGGGATGCAAGGCTGGTTTAACACATGCAAATCAATAAATGTAATATATCACATAAACAGAACCAATGACAAAAAACACATGATTATCTCAATAGATGCAGAAAAGGCCTTCAATAAAATTTAACACCCCTTCATGCTAAAAACTCCCAATAAACTAGGTATCTGTGGAACACATCTCAAAATAATAGCTATTTATGACAAACCCACAGCCAGTATCATACTGAATGGGCAAAAGCTGAAAGCATTCCCTTTGAAAACCAGCACAAAACAAGGATACCCTCTCTCACCACTCCTATTCAACATAATATTGGAAGTTCTAGCCAGGGCAATCAGGCAAGAAAAAGAAATAAAGGGTATTCAAATAGGAAGAGAGGAAGTTAAATTGTCTCTGTTTGCAAATGACATGATTGTACATTTAGAAGACCCCATCATCTCCTTAAGCTGATAAGCAACTTCCTCAAAGTCTCAGGATACAAAATCAATGTGCAAAAATAACAAGCATTCCTATACACCAATAATACACAGAGAGCCAAATCATGAGTGCACTCCCATTCACAATTGCTACAAAGAGAAAAAAATACCTAGAATACAACTTATAAGGGATGCAAAGGACCTCTTCAAGGAGAACTACAAACCACTGCTCAAGGAAATAAGAGAGGACGCAAACAAATGGAAAGGAATTCCATACTCATTGACAGGAAAAGTCAACATCATGAAAATGGCCACACTGCCCAAAGTAATTTATCGATTCAATGCTATTTCCATCAAGCTGCCATTGACTTTCTTCACAGAATTAGAAAACACTACTTTAAATTTCATATGGAACCCAAAAAAAAGCCCGCATAGCCAAGACAATCCTAAGCAAAAAGAGCAAAGCTGGAGGCATCACGCTACTTGATTTCAAACTATAATACAGGCTACAGTAACCTAAACAGCATGGTACTGGTACAAAAACAGATACATAGACCAATGGAACAGAACAGAGGCCTCAGAAATAATGCCACACAATGACAACCATCTGATCTTTGACAAACATGACAAAAACAAGCAATGGGGAAAGGATTCCCTATTTAATAGATGGCTAGCCATATGCAGAAAGCTGAAACTGGATCCCTTCGTTACACCTTATACAAAAATTAACTCAAGATGGATTAAAGGCTTAAACATAATACCTAAAACCATAAAAACCATAGAAGAAAACCTAAACCATACCATTCAGGACATAGGCATGGGCAAAGACTTCATGACTAAAACACCAAAAGCAATGGCAACAAAAGCCAGTATTGACAAATGGGATCTAATTAAACTAAAAATCTTCTGCACAGAAAAAAAAAAAAAAAAAAAAAGCTATGATTAGAGTGAACAGGCAACTTACAGAATAGGAGAAAATTTTTGCAATCTATCCATCTGACAAAGAGCTAATATCCAGAAACTACAAAGAAGTTAAATAAATTTATAAGAAAAAAACAACCTCATCAAAAAGTGGGTGAAGGATATAAACAGACGCTTCTCAAAAGAAGAAATTTATGCAGCCAACAAACATGAAAAAAAGCTCATCATCACTGGTCACTAGAGAAATGCAAATCAAAACCACATTGAGATATCACCTCACACCAGTTAAAATGGTGATCATTAAAAAGTTAAGAGACGAACAGAACAGAGGCCTCGGAGGCAACACAACATATCTACAACCATCCGATCTTTGACAAACCTGACAAAAACAAACAATGGGGAAAGGAGTCCCTGTTTAATAAATGGTGTTGGGAAAACTGGCTAGCCTTGTGCAGAAAACAGAAACTGGACCCCTTCCTGACACCTTACACTAAAATTAACTCCAGATGGATTAAAGACTTAAACATAAGACC
>CAUYQU010073548.1:0-26904 GCA_963574635.1 Cheracebus regulus | reverse complement strand
GTAGATTAGGTCTTTACACATAGTCCCATATTTCTTGGAGACTTTGTTTATTCCTTTTTCCCCTTTTTTCTCTAATCTTGCCTTCTTGTTTTATTTCATTGAGTTGATCTTCGACCTCTGTTATCCTTTCTTCTGCTTGGTCAATTCGGCTGTTGAAACTTGTGCATGCTTCATGAAGTTCTCGTGTTTTTCAGCTCCATCAATTCACTTATATTCCTCTCTAAGTTGTCCATTCTTGTCAGCATTTCATTAAATCTTCTTTCAAGGTTCTTAGTTTCTTTGCATTGGGTTAGAACATGTTCTTTTAGCTCACAGAAGTGTCTTATTATCCACCTTCTGAAGCCTGATTCTGACAGATCATCACACTCATTATCCATCAGGTCTTGTTCCCTTGCTAATGAGGAGGTGTGATCCCCTATAGGAGGAGAGGCATTCTGATTTCAGGTGTTCTCAGCCTTTTTGCACTGGTTTCTTCCCATTTTTGTGGATTTATCCATCTGTCATCTTTGTAATTGCCAACTTTCAGATTGGGTCTCTGAGTGGACGTCTGGCTTGTTGGTGATGAAGTTTTTTCTGTTTCTTAGTTTTCTTTCAGTAGATGCCCCTTCCCCACAGAGCTAGGTCTTCCTGGGTTCCCCTGTGCTTGCTGTGAAACTCTCAGTCCTCAGTGCTTTCAATTGCTGTTCTCCTTGTGGGAATGGGACCAGCCGAGCCTTACTAAAAAGGCACCCAGTCCCGTACACTCCGCACTGAGAAGCGCCATGCTGGGGCGCCGGCAAAACAGCTGCGCTGACGACCCATGTGGCTTCTCTGCCGGGAATCTCCCAGTTTGTGGGCAACAAAAATGCGTCTGAGATTGCGGTGTCCACTTGCTCTCTGCGCTTTCACTGGGAGCTACAATCCTGAGCTGCTGCTAAGCAGCCATCTTGGATCTCTCTCCACCCAGTGATGAAGTTTTTCTGTTTCTTAGTTTTCCTTTGGTGGACGCCTGTTCCCCGCAGAGCTGGACCTTTCCGGGTTTGGCTATGTTTGCTGTGAAACTCTCAGTCCTCAGCGCTTCCAATTGCTGTTCTCCTTGTGGGGATGGAACCAGCTGAGCCTGACTAAAAGGGCACCCAGTCCTGTATACTCCGCACAGAGAAGCGCTGTGCTGGGACGCTGACAAAACAGCCGCGCCGGCCAAAAGAGTCACACTGGCGACCAGTGGGGCTCTTCCGCTGGCAATCTCCCAGTCTGTGGGCAACAAAAATTCGTTTGAAAGTGCAGCGTCCACTCGCTCTCTGTGCTTTCCCTGGGAGCTACAATCCTGAGCTGTTGCTAATCGGCCATCTTGGATCTCTCCCCCTTCTTTTTGTTCTTATTGTAACTTATTTGTTGAAGAAAATGGAACCTGCGTGCTGTACAGTCTCACATATTGTGGATTTGCAGTTTGCATCATTTAAGACAACACGCTTAAACAGGATTCATAAGGGTTTGCAATGGCGATACACTTTGTTTCTTTACCATGTACCTTACAGACTCCTGGGTGTGCTCGTATTGGGTACCTGCATGCATGAGGCCCCTCTGTTCTCAGCAGACCAGCCTGCCTGTTGTCCCGGTAACAGCAGCATCTCCTTAACATAATCATAGACTTTTTGGGTACAAAGGACCTGGAGTGGCCTTCTCACATCTATAACTCCCAGCCATGTGGTGTCTTCTTTCTTTCATCACCGGTCATCCATAGTCATCACTTCCTTTAGGATCATACTCAGGCTGGGGGTGGTGGCTCATGGCTATAATCCCAGCACTTTGGGAGGCCAAGGCAGGTAGATCACTTGAGGTCAGGAATTCGAGACCAGCCTGACTAACATGGTGAAACCCCGACTCTACTAAAAGTACAAAAATTAGCTGGGCATGATGGGGGCGCCTGTAACCCCCTTCTCCTGGGGGCTGAGGCAGGAGAATTACTTGAACCTGGGAGGTGGAGGTTGCAATGAGCTGAGATTGTGCCATTGCACTGCAGCCTGGGTAATGGGAATGAAATTCTGTCTCAAAAAAAAAAAAGATTATATTCAAATTCTTCTGGGAAGTCAGTCCAAGAGAGTGGGGAAAAAAGCATAAATATGGGAGTTAGACTCTTGAGTTGACTGTTTCCCTGGATCTCCTGGTCTTGGGCAGGTTATTGAACTCTCTGAGCCTCAGTTTTTAAAATCCTTATAATGGGGAGTTTGCAAGGATCGAACGACAAGACAAAATACAGTAGAATAAAGCATCCTTGTGGTTATTTTTTACTTCTCTTTCTCTCACACCCCATGTTAGAAAACAGACCCTGAATAGAAGCTCAATGCTACATGATTTCATCAAACATCCTTTTTGAGCCTTTAATAAATATCACAGATCCTAAAATAACAGGAACGGCAACATCTATTGATCATGTACCCTGTATCAGGCAACGTATTAAGGGCCTTCTGTCTAATAACTCAGTTAAGCCTCTAAGAATCCTAAATGGTTGGTATTATTATCACCAGTCCCACTTTTGCAGATGAGGAAATGCAGGCCCAGAAAAATTAATGTGTCCAAGGTTACACAGCCAGTAGATGATGGTGCCTGGATTGGGACTTATGCTGTCATACTCCAGGGACTTTTTTTTTTGAGGCAGGGTCTCACTCTGTTGTCCAGGCTGGAGTGCAGTGGTACAATCACAGCTCACTGCAGCTTCAACCTCCCTGGGCTCAGGTGATCTTCCCAGCTCAGCCTCCTGTGTAGCTGGGACTATAGATGTGAGCTATCATGCCTGGCTAATTTTGGTATTTTTTTTTTTTAGAGATAGGGTTTCACCATGTTGTCCAGGCTGCTTTTGAACTCCTGGGCTCATGTGATCCACCTGCCTCGGCCTCCCAAAGTGCTGGGATTATAAGAGTGAGCCACTGCTCTTGGCCTATGGGGACTTCTTAACCCTGCCGATACTACTTAATCCACTAGGAGCCATTAAAACAATATTGAGGCCAGGCACGGTGGCTTATGCCTGTAATCCCAGCACTTTGGGAGGCCAAGGCGGGCAGATCACAAGGTTGGCAGCTCAAGACTAGCCCCACCAAGATGGTGAAGCCCCATCTCTACTAAAAATACAAAAATCAGCAGGGCGTGGTGGCACATGCCTGTAATTCCCAGCTACTCGGGAGGCTCAGGCAGAGAATTGCTTAAATCCGGGAAGCAGAGGTTGCAGTGAGCTGAGATCCCACCACTGCACTCCAGCCTGGGCAACAGAGCGAGACGTCATCTCAGAAACAAAAAATATTGAATTCCACACCCCACCCCAGAGCAACAGAATCAGCATCTTCAGGGGATGAACCCAGGTTTGGAAACTCCTTAAAAGCTCCCAGAGGATTCATGTGCATGGCCAGAGTCAGGAAAGACCAATGTTGATACGATACAGCTGAAAATGATTATGGTTATGAAATGAAACAATAATCCAGGGCTGAGCGTGGTGGTTCATACCTGTAATCCCAGCACTTTGGGAGGCCAAGGCGGGCAGATCACTTGAGGCCAGGAGTTGGAGACCAGCCTGGGCAACATGGTGGGACCCCATTTCTAGTAAAAATACAAAAATTAACGGAGCATGGTGATGCATGCCTGTCATCCCAGCTACAGGCAAAGCTTGTGGAGAGCCGAGATTGCACCACTGCACTCCAGCCTGGGCGACAGAACGAGACTCTTGTCTCAAAAAATACAAATAAAAATAAAAGAAACAATAATTTGGGATTATTATTAATTGTGTCTTTCACTCTATAGCCTCTACTCTTAACTATTCTTGAGTGTTATTTTCCCTTTCTGGATAGGTTAAAGGATATCTAAGGCACCTCTTAGAGTCTGTGACTCAGGGCCAGTCACAGATTTCTTTAAGCGACCGGGGAGCCAGAAGCGAGCTTAAGTGGCGATACCTCTGGCCATCAGTGGCAGCAGGAAAACTCTTCAAAAGCCTCTTCTGGGCCTGTCAAATCCGAGTAAAATACTCATGCATGTCAGTTACCTTCCCGCATTTCCCAGGCCACTTGAGGTGAAAAATGTGTAGGCTTTGAACCATCCGAGGAGAGCTTTCTCAGCTGTCAGCAGCTGAACACCGTCACGATCAGATTCATAGTGACCCTTGGATTGTGTCAGTCGCCGCAGTTCCTCACCTGTCTGGGAGATTGACACCCCGGTCTTGTCAGTTTGTCAAATCGAATGACAGTCTCTCCAGATTTGGTTATGTGTGGACCAGAGAAGCTGTCACGGAAACCTTGTGGATGCCGATGAGCTGGGGGCATCGTCACCGCACTCAGGTGCTGTGAATAAGGAGAACAGGGCAATTAGATGCTCTGCATGGTTAACACAAGAAGGTTAACAAATTAAAGCTTGTCGGCGTCCTTAAGGCCACTCAATGACTAAAAAACTTGAGTGCTGACATATGAAGGCAGAATTCTGCAGCAGGAGTTACAGGTACAGCTCCTATTTTCTCCTTTCTTTCTTTTGTTTTTTTTTTGTGTGTGTGTGAGACAAGGTCTCACTCTGTCACCCAGGCTGGAGTGCAGTGGGATGATGTCAGCTCACTAACATCACGGGGTAGGGGGGTGGTTTCACCTTGTTGGCCAGGCTGGTCTCGAACTCCTGATCTCAGATGATCTGCCCACCTCAGCCCCCCAAAGTGTCTCCTTTCCTACTTTCAGTTGATCACACACACATCAGTGAAGCTGTGCTGACTGGAGAAATTGCAAGGTCTCTGCAGTCTTCCGTAACGTCTGCCGATTGTTAGTTGTATCAAGTAGGAAAAAAGAAAAGAGGTTGAATTTGGGTGCCAGAGTTTAACTCAGCCACCACTGGCTTATTTCATTGCATTATAAAATAAAGTAGAGGAACAGGTGAGGTGGCTCACGCTTGTAATCCCAGGACTTTGGGGAGCTGAGGCAGGTGAATCACCTGAGGTCAGGAGTTCCAGAGCATCCTGGCCAACATGGTGAAACCCCATCTCTACTAAAAATACAAAAATCAGCCAGGCATGGTGGCTGGCGTCTGTAATCCCAGGTACTCAGGAGGCTGAGGCAGGAGAATCACTTGAACCTGGGAGGTGGAGGTTGCAGTGAGCTGAGATCACACCATTGCACTCTCCAGTGTGGATATCAGAGCAAGACTCCATCTCAAAAGAAAAAAACCAAAGAAATAGAATAAAAGAAATACATCAAAATGAATCACATAAAGTGGGATTAAGTTCTGCTTGAGGCACTATTTATTTTAGGTATGTAAATGTATAAATCATTGGGTATACTTATGGGATCATGCTGGGGTGTGTGTGTGTGTGTGTGTCTGTGTGTGTGTGTGTGTGTGTGTGTGTGTCTATGTGTGTGTATGTTTTAGATGGAGTCACACTCTGTTGCCCAGGCTGGAGCAGGCAGTGGTGCCATCTCTGCTCACCGCAACCTCCACCTCCCTGGTTCAAGCAATTCTCCCGCCTCAGCCTCCCGGGTAGTTGGGATTATAGGTGCACACCACCACGCCAGGGTAATTTTTGTATTTTTACTAGACATGAGGGGTCTGTGTTGGCCAGAGTGGTCTTTAACTCCTGACCTGAAGTGATCTGCCCTACTTGGCCTCCCAAAGTGCTGGGATTTCAAGCATGAGCCACCACACTCTGCCTCAAATGTGTTTTTTATTGTGACTTACTACCAAGAAAATTGGAAAACCACTATCCTAAGAAATCCAGGGGTGGAGGAAGGGATTCCACCAATCTTTTTAGATAGGTGCATAGAATAGCCACGATTAGGAGTTTTCATCATGTGCCAGGCACTGTTCTAAGCACTTAAGAAGCACTAGGTCATTTTATCCTCATGACAACCCATGTGACGGATGAAGAAATGGAGACATGATTGATTATGAATTGTAGTAAAAGCCTCAGCGACATAGTGAGACCCCTGCAACCCCTCGTCTCTAAAAAAATTAAAAAGTTAGCCAGGCAGGGTGGCATGCGCCTGTAGTCCCAGCTACTCAGAAGGCTGAGATACTAGGATCTCTTGAGCCTAGGAGTTGGAGGCTGCAGTGAGCTATGATCACACCACTGCACTCCAGCCTTGGCGACACAGCCAGTCTAGGCACTCGATCTGGGTGACAGAGCCAGACTGCTTCTCTTTAAAAAAAAAAAAAAAAAAAGAATTGTGCTAGAAGAACAATGACTTCCAAAGATACCCATGTCCTAATGCCTCGAACCTGTGCAAGTTACCTGAGAAGAGGCTTCACAGATGTGATTCGCTCTGGATTGTGCAGATGGGCCCAGTGTGGACATGAGGATTCTTTTTTTTTTTTTTTTTTTTAGAGACGGGGTTTCTCCATGTTAGGCTGGTCTCGAACTCCCAACCTCAGGTGATCCGCCCACCTCGGCCTCCCAAAGTGCTGGGATTACAGGCATGAGCCACCGTGCCCGGCCTGACATGAGGATTCTTAAATGATAGAAGAGGGAGGCAGAAAGTCTGAGTCAGATGGGGATCCGAAGCTGCAGTGCCGGTGACTCTAAGTGGGAGGAAGGGGAATCAAGCAATCTCTTTTTGCTAAAGGCCTCTACCTCCCTCCATTTTGACCTTGGTCCTCCCTATCTCCTTCAAGTCTATCGTCTTCTTTGGGTCCCAGGTTCAAGTCCACCTCTTCCAACAGGTCTTCCTTGATGGAGGCTACTCCAGGAATAGTATATTGTTGTGGGCTTACCGACTTATCCTTTCTTTTTAAAATGTATTTTTATTTTATCACTATTATTTTTGAGATAAGATCTTGCTGTATTTCCCAGCCTGGTCTTGAACTCCTGAGCTTAAACCATCCCCCTGTCACAGCCTCCTGAGTAGCTGGGACTACAGGTGTGCACCACCACACCCAGCTAAAATTTTTTGTTTTTATTTTTGTAGAAATAGGATCTTGCTATGTCACCCAGCCTGGTCTTGAACTCCTGGGCTTAAGCAATCCTCCTGCCTCAGCCTCCTGAGTAGCTGGGATTCTAGGCATGTGCCACCACACCCAGTTAAATTTGTTTATTTTTTGTAGAGATAGGGTCTTGCTATGTTGCCCAGCCTGATCTTGAACTCCTGGGCTCAACAAATCCTCCTGCCTCAGCCTCCTGAGTAGCTGGGACTACAGGAGGTCACCACCACACTCAACTCCCAACTTATACCTTCATTAGCAGGATATGAGCATGCGCATGTGACCACACTCTGAATAACACAGTGTATTACTATTTGAGAACAATGTTTTGACACCTTTAAAGGCAGAGCTGATGCACATCTGCTGGAATAAATCAGTGTTCTTGTCTTGATTAACTTCATTAAGTCTACAGGTCTATTTTTGAACATAACGCACAACCCTATCCTGGGAAAATTTTGTGTGTTTTTGAGCTAAGAATCATTGATAAGTGATAAGCCTTCTTTTTCCTCTCCTTCTTCTTTTTAAAATTCTTTTTCAGATGGGGTCCCATTCTGTCACCCTGGCTGGAGTGCAGTGGCACAATCATAGAAAGTCACTGTGGCTTCGACGAGAGATTCTCTTGTCCCCTCCTCCCACATAGCTGGGACTACAGATGTAGGCTACTACGGTAGGCTAATTTTTAAAAAAATTCTAATTTTCATAGAGAGGGGGTCTCACCTTGTTGCCCACGCTGGTCTTGAACTCCTGGCTTCATGTCATCCTCCCTTCTTGGCCTCTCCAAATACTGGGATTATAGTCATGAGCCATTGTACTTGGCTGTCCTGTTCTTCTTTGTCGTGGTTACATCTGCTGAATTTCATCCAGCATCCTATCCAATGCATGCGAGCCAGAAGTCATGAGAACAGAAATACAGAGAAATGGAAAGGAATAATTTATTACGATCTCAAGACGGAAGTTTCTGTGAAACATAGAGGCATATTAACTGTTTACATTTTGTCACATATTCCAGGTAGCTGAGATTTTGTAAAGATTAAGCATTCTGTGGTTCCATGGTTATAGACGTCATCCTTGGGGTATTTTATAAATTCTGAAGTACAGAATCATGGCTGTGTCACTTGTGGTGTGGACATCTATGTGGCCAGTCTATGTTTGCATTCAATTATAAGATGACTATGTGAGGTCAAACAGTGACCCAGCAGCAGAGACTCAGCTCTCCAAACTCTGTTGTCTAAAATTATACAGCGGCAGGAATTGGAGGCACAGCATTCTCTCCTTTGGGAAATGAACAGAACCTCTCTGGGCTTCCATTTCCTCGTCTGTAAAAATCAAAGGATTGAATTACACAGCCTCTAAAGTCCTTCCAATCCCCAAATTTCATGTTCCTGTGATTCTGATTACAGTCCTGATCCAGTCATGCATGCAAAGTGCTGACTACGCAAGTAACTGCTTGCAGGTTGAACATTTCATCACTGTCAAGGGCCCAGAATCACACGGAAGGGCAGCGCTTCCTTCTCCCTGGTTACATGCTGAATGTGATTACACTTTAAACGACTTAATAAAGGAGATGGGTGCCTTCCTTCACCAGGGCTTGTCCTTGGGCGGTGCATGCAGCGCATATAAAGGCTGCTTACATATCCCATCCAAGTAGGCTCAGACCTTGCTTGGCGGTGACCTTGTGCCAGGCATCTGGTCTACCTGGTTTGAACCAGCACCATTTGCGTTCCATGTTGGTATCACTTATGTCTCCTTACCTTGCCTCAAGAGGTGTTTACCCCAGGATTCTAGAGAGGCGACAAGAACGGCCATTTTGTGAAGTGCTATGAGCTATAAACCCTGATACGGTCTGGCTGTATCCCCACCCACATCTCACTTTTTTTTTTTTTTTTTTTTTTTTTAAAGACAGAGTCTCAATTGGTTGCCCAGGCTGGAGTGCAGTGGCATGATCTCGGCTCATTGCAACCTCTGCCTCCCAGGTGCAAGCAATTCTCCTGCCTCAGCCTCCTGAGTAGCTGGGATTACAGGCACCCGCCATCACACCTGGCTAATTCTTGTATTTTTAGTAGAGACGGGGGCTTCACCATGTTGGCCAGGCTGGTCTCGAACTCCAGATCTCAAGTGATCTGCCCGCCTCGGCTTCTCAAAGTGCTACCCACCCGGCCCCAGATCTTATCTTGAATTGTAGTTCCCATAATTCCCACGTTATCGTGGGAAGGACCCAGTAGGAGGCAATTGAATCATGGGGACGGGTCTTTCCATGCTGTTCTTGTGACAGTGAATAAGTCTCATGAGATCCGACGGTTTTATAAGTGAGAGTTCCCTGCACAAGCCCTCTTGCCTGCCACCATGTATGACTTACCTTTGCTCCTTCTCTTCTACCATAATAGTGAGGCCTCCCCAGTCACGTGGAACTGTGACTTTATTAAACCACCTTTTGTTTATAAATTACCCAGTCTTAGGTATGTCCTTAACAGCAGTGTGAGAACAGACTAATATAAACCCCCTCTCACCTGTATACACACTCACTCACTCAAATAGGTGTGTGTGTGTGTTTTTCTTAAAGAGAGGCATGAGAGTTGTAGGTTTTGTGTCAGATACACTTTGGTTCAAATTTTGTTTTCAACATTTTCTTTTTTATTTTCTTGGAAGGGAGAGGGTCTCGCTCTGTTGCCCAGGTTGGAGTGCAGTGGTGCAATCATGGCTCACTGCAGCCTCTGCCTCCTGGGCTCCAGCACCCTTCCCACCTCAGCCTCCCAAGTAGCTGGGACTACAGACATGTGCCACCATGCCTGGCTAATTTTTGTATATGTATTTTTTCTTTGTAAAGGTTCGGTTTCACCATGTTGCCCAGGTTTTGAACTCCTGGACTCAAGCAATCCTCCCACTATGGCCTCCCAAAGTGCTGGGATTACAGGCATGAGCCACTGTACCTGGCCACAGGTACTATTTCTTTAATGGCAAAAAAAAAGATGGGACTTACAGAGATGGTCATGCAAAGCAGGAGACGACACAGCAGCTTCCAGATGGAGGTTCGAGCTTCCTAAGCCTCAGCCCCCATGGACATGTGCACCTGCTGCTGACTTCATCTGCGTGGCACGAAGACACTTCAGAGCACAAGATGCTCGCCTTTGCCAGAAGGGCTCAGAAAGTTCTTAGTGTCATCCTGGCCACCTTCCCTCCCCTCTCTGCTTCCTTCAAGTTTTGGTGACTCTGGCCAAGTGCTTGCCTGCTCAGCTGGTGCACAAAACAAACAAAAAGGATACAAAGCAATGGCCGTTCCTGCATATTCCTGACTATTTTCCATGAGATTGAGTGACTGGAAGGTCACCTTCTCCGACAGCTCATGCCTCAGTTGGTCCACTCCTATCCTCCACTGTCTATAGTATCTACTGGCATCCTGATAGAACCACTCGTCTTAGACTTCTGGGCTGTTAACAATAAAATATCCTAGATATTTACTAGTTCCATTTACTTAGACTAGGTCATTTGTAAACATATTCATTGCTCATGGTTCTGGAGGCTGGAAAGTTCAAGACCAAGGTGCCCGCAGATTCAGTGTCTGGTGAACATCTGTTCCTCACAGATGGTACTTTCTATGTGTCTGCACTTGGTGAAAGGGGTGGAAGGGGCAAGCAGGCTCCCTCAAGTACTTTTATAAAGGCACTGATTCCTGTAATCCCAGCACTTTGGGAGGCTGAGGTGGGGGGATCACAAGGTCAAGCGATAGAGACCATCCTGGTCAACATGGTGAAAACCTGTCTCTACTAAAAATACAAAAATTAGCTGGGCATGGTGGCGGGCACCTGTAGTCCCAGCCACTTAGCAGGCTGAGGCAGGAGAATCACTAGAACTAGGGAGGCAGAGTTTGCGGCGAGTTGAGATTGCGCCACTGCACTGCAGCCTGGTGACAGAGAGAGACTCTGTCTCAAGGCGGCACACGAACATTCAGACCATAGCACCATTCAGTAGACTGCGACTCAGCAAGAAAGAGGAAGGAAGTGTTGGAAGTTTCTGCACCAACACAGATGAATCCCAAGATAATCATGCTACGTGAAAGAAGCCATACAAAAAAGAGCACACGTTGTTTAGTTCCACTTATGTGAAGCTTAGAAGATGCAAAACTAACTGGTAGGGGCAGAAAGTATGTCCATGGTTGCCTAGGAGTACCAAGAAGCTTTTGAGGTCATAGACATGTTCATTTTCCCTCCCTCCCTCCCTCCCTTCCTCCCTCCCTTCGTTCCTCCCTTCCTTCCTTCCTCCCTTCCTTCCTTCCTTTCTTCCTTCTTCCCTTCCTTCCTTCTTTATTTTTTTCTGAGACAGGCTTTCTTCCCTGTCCCCCAGGCTGGAGTGCAGAGGCATGCTCATGGTTCCTACAACCTCTACCTTCCAGGTTCAAGTGCTCCTCCTGCCTCAGCCTTCCGAGTAGCTGGGATTACAAGGACATGCCACCAGACCTGGCTAATTTTTGTATTTTTAGTAGAGACTGGATTTCATCAGTTGGCCAGGATGGTCTCAAACTCCTGACCTCAAGTGATCCATCAATCTTGGCCTCCCAAAGTATGGGGATTACAGATATAAGCCACTACACCCGGCCCCTTCCTCTCTTTCTCTCTCTCTTTCTTTTGAGATAGGGTCTTGCTCTGTTGCCCTGGCTGGATCACAGTGGCATGATCATAACACCTTGCAATCTGGACCTCCTGGACTCAAAGGATCCTCCCACTTCAGCCTCCTGAGTAGCTGGCACTACAGGTCTGCACCACCATGCCTGGCTAAGTTTTAAATTTTTTGTAGAGACAGGATCTCATTAAGTTACCTAGGCTGGTCTCAAACTCCTGGCCTCAAGTGATCTTCCCATCTCGGCCTCCCAGAGTGCTGGGATTACAGGTGTGAGCCACCGTGCCCAGCCTTGTTCATTGTGTTGAATGTAGTGACGATTTCCTGAGTGTATCCGTATGTCAAAACTTACCAAAGTGTGCAATTTAAATAAATGCACTGTATTGAGTGTAAATTATGCCTCGATAGTGCTATTAAAAATCAGTTAGTGGCTGAGAAGAAAACCTCACACATTCACAGGGAGGGGCAATGTCTGAAGAGAGAAGGGATTTCGAAGAGACACAGAAACTGATTCTCTCACAATTCTGTAGGTTGAAAGTCTGAGATCAGGGCGTGGCAGGGTTGGCTCCTTCAGAGGCCTCTCTCTTTGGCTTGTTGGTGGCTGTGTTCCCTGTGTCCTCACATGGTCATCCCACTGTGTGTGTCTGTGTCCTAATCTCCTCTTCTTATAAAACCATGAGTTATGTAGTTTTTGTCTTTGGTTCTGTTTATGTGGTGAATTACGTTTATAGACTTGTGTATGTTGAACCAGCCTTGCATCCCCGGGATGAAGCCTACTTGATCGTGATGGATAAGCTTTTTGATGTGCTATTGCAATCGGTTTGCCAGTATTTTATTGAAGATTTTTGCATCTATGTTCATCATGGATATTGGCCGGAAGTTGATCAGGGAAAATGTGACACGTATACAGCATGGAATACTGTGTAGCTGTCAAAAACGATGAGTTCGTGTCCTTTGTAGGGACATGAGTGAACCTGGAAACCATCATTCTCAGCAAACTGACACAAGAACAGAAAATCAAACACCGCATGTTCTCACTCATAGGTGGGTGTTGAACAATGAGAGCACATGGACACAGGGAGGGGAGCATCACATGCTGGGGTCTGTAGGGGGGAAATAGGGGAGGGACAGCAGGGGGTGGGGGGTTGGGGAGGGATTACATGGGGAGAAATACCAGATATAGGTGATGGGGAGGAAGGCAGCAAACCACATTGCCATGTATGTACCTATGCAACAATCATGCATGTTCTTCACATGTACCCCAAAACTGAAAACGCAATAATAAAAAACAAAAAACACTAGTCATATTAGATTAGGGTTCACTCTCATGACCTTGATTTATGTACTTAAAGGCCTATCTCAGGCCAGGTAGGGTGGCTCACGCCTGTAATCCCAGCACTTTGGGAGGCCGAGGCAGGTGGATCGAGACCATCCTGGCCAACATGGTGAAACCCTGTCTCTATTAAAATACAAAAATTTTCTGGGTGTGGTGGTGCATGCCTGTAGTTCCAGCTACTCAGGAGGCTGAGGCAAGGGGGTTACTTGAACCTGGGCGGCAGAGGTTGCAGTGAGCCAAGATTTCGCCATTACACTCCAGCCTGGCAACAGAGCAAGACTCCGTCTAAAAAAAAAGACCTATTTCCAAATATAGTTGTATTCTGAGGTCCTGGGAGTTAGCACTTTAACATATGAATTTTGGGGACATACAAGGTAGTTCATAACATGGTAAAGTTGATAAAACCATAATTTTTTTTTCTTTTTTTCTTTTGTGAAGGAGTCTTGCTCTGTCACCCAGACTACAGTGCAGTGGCACAATCTTGGCTCATTGCAACCCCAACCTCCCGGGTTCAAGTGATTCTTCTTCCTCAGCCTCCTGAGTAGTTGGAATTATAGGCATATGCCACCACACCCAGTTAGCTTTTGTATTTTTAGTAGAGATGAGGTTTCGCCATGTTGGCCAGGCTGGTCTCAAACTCCTGATTTCAAGTGATCTGCCCACCTCAGGCTCCCAAAGTGCTGGGATTACAGGCATGAGCTACCACGCCTGGCTGATGATTTTGTATATGGTGAGAAAACTCACCTTGAAATCCAGCAGGTAAGAATTTTGACTTCTTTTCTCCTTCCTGGAATAATGGGTAAGTAACTGAAGTCACTCATGCTCCCTCAGTTGCCGTCGTCTGAAAATGGCAGACATAGTTGGCTTGTGTGGCAGCTGTCTTGTGGGCAAAGTCAAAAGGCTGGTACAGAGGCTGACTCCAAGCCCTAAAATCAGTGAGCAGTGGTGCCAACCCTGGAACTATCTCCCCTGAGATTTCTGTGACGTGAGAAACTGATGCCTGTGATCACTAGTGACTTTTGCTCTTACCAGAGCAAAAACTGTGCCTTGCATTCCAGGCTGGTAACATGCATTACAGGATTGCCAGGCGGGGTGAATAAGAAAAGCTACAGAAAATGGTCTAGGTGCGGTGGCTCACGCCTGTAATCTCAGCATTTTGGGAGGCCGAGGTGGGCAGATCACCTGAGGTCAGGAGTTCAAGACCAGCCTGGCCAACGTGGTGAAAACCTGTCTCTACTAAAAAATATAAAAATGAGCCAAGTGTGGTGGCACATGCCTGTGGTCCCAACTACTCAGGAGGCTGAGGCATGAGCATCACTTGAACCCGGGAGGTGGAGGTTGCAATAAGCTGAAATCATGCCACTGCACTCCAGCCCAGTGATAGAGTGAGACTCCATCAAAAAAAAAAAAAAAAAAAAAAGCTATAGAAAATAAAAATGCCTGTTGTAGCAAATCTCTGGTCAATGTCAGATTTTTCTACCATCAATGAGACTCTCAGCCTTGGGATATTTGGATCAGGCACCCCTGGTTTTCCGAGAGAGCTTCTAATCCCTAAACCAAAGCATTTTGGGGCAGCTTCCAAATGTCCTTGTGGCAGGATGGTTATTTTTCTTCCCTAGGTAGTAGCAGGTGTTTGGCTGTGTCCATTAAAAGCCATTTCGTGTTCCCCTGACAAATGAGTTTTTTATTTAGTGGCGTAGGATCAATAATGTATCTCATGCGAACTATTAAAATGGAACACGTCTGCTCGGCCGACAATTGTATTATCGATATGTACTGAGCGATAAATTATGTGAAACAAAAATGGAGCAATCGGCCTTTTGAGAGGCTCATCTAGGGGCACGGCTGGCTTTGTTACAGCCACAGCCTCGGCTTCCTGGGGCTGCACTTGGAAAAAGCACTCGATGCCCGCCCAGGCAGCTTTCCATCTCAAGTGGGAACGTGGCTGCCGGCTGGTCTCCGCTCTTCAAAGTTAGCGGAAGCTCATTTGGAATGAACTCTTCTCTTCTGCTTCTCAGCCAGGCCCTGGTGGAATAGAGAGTCCGTCCTGATCCCTGCCCTTTGATCAAGGTGAATATCCCTTTGTGCCATGCTCAGTGCCGTAGGGGAGGGCATTTCAGATACCCCAGTCCTGTCCCCATCGGGAGTCAACTCCCACCTAGTGTCAACTCCCACCTTTGCTGCTCACCTCCATCAGTCTGACACTTACCTGGCTTCTTCCTGCTTACAGGTTTTGTCTTCTATCTGTGGCCTCTGACAACTGCTAGACCTTCTCTAGCAACTTCCTTTGGATCCAGTCACATTCCCTGTCAACTGTTGATCTCTTTGGGTAACCACTTCACTCCCCACCTGTAATCTGCCTTCCCCTCTCATGGGAGTTGAGAAGTCTCAGTTGCACTGACAGCGGTTTTCAGGATTTCTATTTTTTTTTGTTTTGTTTTGTTTTTTGAGATGGTGTCTCACTCTGTTTCCCGGGTAGGAGTGCAGTGGTGTGATCTTGGCTCACTGCAACCTCTGCCTCCTGGGTTCAAGTGATTCTTGTGCCTCAGCCTCCTGAGTAGCTGGGACTATAGGCATGCACCATCACACCCGTCTAATTTTTTGTAGTTTTGGTAGAGATGGGGTTTTGCCACATTGGCCAGGCTGGTCTTGAACTGCCAACCTCAGGTGATCCACCTACATACGCTTCCCAAAGTGCTGAGATTACAGGCATAAGCCACTATGCCTGGCCAGGATTTCTATTTGAATCATCATTATTTCCATAAAACCTACCCCTTAGGGACCATTCCTCCTGGGCACTGGGTTGCAAGGCACGTTGGAAACTCAGCTTCTTAGGAGAAAATGAAGAGAAAGTGGCCTGGAGATCTGGCAGGATATGGGCTGGGAAGCTGGAACCTGATTTGGCTGTGGGGCTGACCCCAAAGGAACTGGTTGGAAGTTGAATGCAAGGCCAATAGGACTTGGTAAACTTGGGTTAATATGGGGCAGGGAGGAACAGTTGTGTTGTAGAATCCCATGAATGACGGTTCGTCATAGACATTCTCTTCCAGTGGGAAAAAGTGGATGTTACACAGGAACCCAAGGCCTTCCTTTGAGCCCAGATGCAGTAGTCTTACCACCCAGGCAGCCACTTCCCATCCGAGTTGGTAGTCAGTTGGAAAGCCGTTGCTATATTTGGCCTAAAGGAATGTCTTTCAATCAAGAAAGTGTGTGTATTGGAAGCAGTGACCAGGTTAATAAGACTATCTGAGAGGGAAGACATGGTTGAAAGGCACATTAAATATTACGATCGAATTTATGGTTGGAAACACAAGATTTCTTAATAGAAATTATGGGTAGTTAAGTTCCACCAAGACGTCTTGTATAGGGATACGGGAGGGGCAGAGATTCTCAGGGAAGTGGGAGCAGCTCCCTCCAGAAGCTGTATCAGAATCTTAGGGGACATATCAAATGTGTGATTTTCATGATTACTTAGAAAGGGATAGATTTACCCAAAGAGGGGTAATGGACTCCTGACAGTCAGTATTTCTGCTTCCTTTAGAACAGAAGCCCCTGAACTTTCACCTAGAATAGGGCAGCTCAGAATAAAGGTTACATTTGCCAGCTTCCCTTGCAGCTGGGTCTGACCATGTGACTAGGTTCTGGCCAATGGGATGCGAGCACGAGTGTTACATGACAGACTTTAGGAACTTGCTGTAACAGAAGCTGGCATTGGACCTTGACTCCTTCTTTTCTTTACCTCTTTCTCCAACTTTGTTCTTGGCATGCAGGTGCTACTGTCTTTGACCTTGAGGATGAGGGCCATGCCCTAGAGATGGCTGAGGGTTGAATTATTAGGTTGATGCAAAAGTAACTGCGGGTTTTCTTGCTGTTACTTCTAATGGAGAAAACAGCAATTACTTTTGGACCAATTTAAAAAAGGATCCAGGATCCTTGGGGACTTCCTGAAGCAGAGCTCATAAAAACCTGCCCAGAGCTTTCCCCCACTGGACAAATTTTACAGGCGAAATCAACTTCCATTGTGTTAAAGACACTATTGTTTTTGTTTTCCTGTGGCTGAAGATTGCCACCACAGTTCTTTCCTTCTCTATATATACATTGTGCTCCTTACAGCAAGTGCTAGAGTGTAATTGTCGTTCTTTTGAATCTGGGCTGGGTTTGGTGACTTGATGGAGCAATAGAATGTGGCAGAAGCAACGTTTTGGGATTTCTGTGTTTAGGTCAAAAGGTACGACTTTTGCCTGTGTCTTTTGGAATGTTTGTTTTAGGACATTGCCTCTCAGAACCCAGCTGCCAGGCTGAGATAAGCCCAAGCTAATGGAGAGGTCACATACAGGTACCCTGGTCCACTGTCCAAGCTGAGCTCTCAATCAATAGCCACAGGAACAGATCACCTTAGATACAATGCTCAAGGCAGCTTACCGATGACTGCACTCCCAACTACCATCTGACTGCAATTATATGAGACACTGAAAGAGACTCTTCCAGCTCTGCTCCCAGCCAATCCTCAGAACCATGAGATAAATTAAAACGTTGCTGTAGGAAGCCCCTAAGTTATAGGATGGTTTGTTACACAACCATAGATAACCAAACCAGCCAATGTGATCACAGAAGATGTAATTTAGATCAAAAGCAATCTCTGTTAATTGGATGGAAAAGGACAAGAGGGAATTGAAGAAGTAAAGGCGATGTCTTGGATACTGGTTTGCTTGCAGCAGCTGATAAAGTCCTGCTTGATAAAGAGCAACCTCAGCCTGGCGCAGTGGCTCATGCCTGTAATCCCAGCACTTTGTTGGGGCTGAGACAGGCGGATCGCGAGGTCAGGAGTTTGAGACCAGCCTGGCCAAATGGTGAAACCCTGTCTCTACTAAAAAAATTGCAAAAATTAGCTGGACGTGGTGGTGTGCACCTGTAATCCCAGCTACTTGGGAGGCTGAGGCAGGAGAATGGCTTGAACCCAGGAGGTGGAGGTTGCAGTGAGCCGAGATTGCACCACTGCACTCCAGCCTGGGCGACGGAAGGAGACTCTATTTTAAAAACAAAACAAAACAAAAAAAGTGACTTTGTTTGTGACGTCAGTGGGATGAAGCTGGCACACAGATGGCCTCAACTCCCTGACTCTTACTGTCCCTTTGAGTCCTCCCTGAGCCCCTGTGTCATGCTGTGGTCCAAAGGGGAATGCCAGCCTTCCCTGGATGAGCTTAGTTCTAAGTGTTTGCCCCAACTCTCTTTGCTTCATCTCTTTTTCCTCTTGGCTTCAAAATTAGTCTGCTTTGATTAAACACCTTTTTCCAGCCTCTCTTGTTTTGCAGGACCCTCTACAAATGGGTGGGATACATAGGGTGCCCATCCTCTCCAGGTTTTGTAGAACATCACCCTATGTATCCCAGCCAAAAGTTAATGACTGGCCCAATGTCTGCTGACCTGCTTGTCTGAAAAGTCCTCACAAATCCTAGATATATATTTTTGTGGGGAGCAACGGAACCCCTCATACAGAGAATTCTGCACAAAGCCATTGCTGAGCAGAAGGTCTTAATCACATAGACGTGGGATACTCACCAATTCAGCCCACCTTCTGCAGAGTACAGCAATCAGAAGAATTGGAAAGAAATTCCAGTATCAGCAGGAGCCATTCCAGTAAGGAGTCATCAGCCTTCCCTGGCATTCTCTACCCAAAGCAGCCTTGCTTATTTTTCTGCCTCTCCCTACCTCCACCGCACCTCCAACAACCAGGGAATCTACTGCAGGTTTGGGCTTAATGTCTCCTATTCATTCCCTAAGCGTTGAAAGGGATAATTGAGAGGTAATTGCATTACTGCAGTTTGTAGTTAACCTTCTATTTTGGCTCTTAACATGCATATCTTTGCTCCAGGAGTACATTAAGGGTAATTATAGGCAATTCCCTGCCAGATCCAGAGAAAGGGTCTTGCAGTGAGTGCAGGAGCCTACCAGGAAGGAAGAATTAATGTAGCTGAGCTTGAAGCACATCCAAGAAGGTGAATGAATTAAGGTCAACTTGACATGAACTTTGGCCAAGCAGAGCTGGAAAAATTAGAGTCAGATTGAAGTCCTTTCTTGAGAATTACTGCCTCATAACAAAGCCCAGATAAATTGTCGTGTAGTCATTTATTCAGCCAAATATCTGAGTACATTCTCTCTGCTGAGCTTTGAATTGAGAGCAGACAGTATTTGAAAAGGTTCTCTGGTGCTCGGCATAGAGTGACATTTGTCATAATCCGTCCATAAAAGAGCGCCTACAAGATCGGTCTTTGGGTTCCGGCATGATGTGCTGTAATCCTCAGCAGCATTTAAAGAAATAAAACGTTGCCATTTCCACTGTGGGCATTTAGGGAAAGTCAATTATTTTCTGTAATTGGGCATGAGCTCCTAGAAAATGAAATGTATATGCAATACTTCCTTCCATCTCAAATGCACAATAACTCAAAGCCTTGAGGATAGAGCCCACATCCAAACAGTGGCACTGCAGTGGGCATCCCTTCACCAATCCCAGTCCTAGCTCAATTGCTCTGTGCCTTCGTTTCTTCACTTGTATAATGAATGAGCTGTGGCAGATTCACTTTTGTCAGCCAAAAGTGCAGCAGGCACTGTTTTCACTCATGCTTTCTGGACTGATAATTCCAGATTTATCTTCTTGCTTAATATTAGGTCAAAATCTCTTTAAAGCGTACTATGCAGATGTGAGTATTGTTGAAATTTAATGAATTTTCCTCCTTCCTTCCTTCCCTCTTTCTTTCCCTTTTCTTTCTTTCTCTCTCTATTCCTCCCTCCCTTCCTCCCTTCTCTCCTGTTCTTTCTTCCTCTTTCTTTTCTTTCTTTCTCTTTCTTTTTCTTTCTTTCTTCTTTCTTTCTTTCTTTTTCTTTCCTTTCTTCCCTCCCTCGTCCCTCCTTTTCTCCCTTCCTCCCTCCCTCCCTCCCTTCCTTCCATCTTGTCTTGTCTGTGTTTTAACAGGCTCTCACTCTGTTGCCCGGGCTGGAGTGCAGTGGCACAATCATAGCTCATTGTAACCGTGAACTCCTGGGCTCAGACAGTCCTGTTGCCTTAGCCTCCCACGTAGCTGGGACCTCAGGTGCACACTGTTATGTGCAGCGAATTTTTGTAATTTTTGTAGAAACGGGGTCCTGCTATGTTTCTCAGGCTGTGAATATTTTCTAAAGAGTGTCTTACTGTTCTGTCTACCTGTGGCTGTTCAAAGAAGTAACTCTGGAAATTTTTAATTCCCGGGCTGGCCAGAGGCAAACGAAGAATGTATATTTCTCTATTAGCCAACAAGATTCACTTCTGTTGCTCTCCATTGCCCATCATGGTTCCAGCTTACAGGGCTTTTCTCTGCCCCTCATCTCCCAGGAGAAAGGCTGGAGAGTAGGCAGAGAGTTTCGTGCTGAGTTTCACCGACTCTGCGGTTTTCTTTTGCAGAAACAGCTCTGGTAGCTGCTTGAGGGTTCCAGACAATACTGATGAGGATTAGTGATCCTGTAAATAGGTGTTTAAAATAAATAAAAAGATGAAATCCAGGATTAGGGAGAAACTACACTGGGTTAATAAATGAGATGTTCCATGGCAAGTTCCTACGAGATTATCTTAGCAATTAGTGAGAAACATTTTGTCACAAACAAAATAAATCTGCAATCAGAAAATAATTTGCAATCAACTTTGCAAGTAAAATAGTGCACTCTCCGTCAGTCAAAGGCGTTTTGAGAATTAAATGATCAAGTCAAGAGTGTTGCTTTCAGAAGGTACATGGTTAGAACCAATTATCCTGGCAATGAGTCAACCGTGAAGCATCAACCGGGGAGACATTTCACAGAAAGTGCTTCCCTTGAAGAAGCCGTCCAACCACACGGAGAGCAGAAATGCCTTGGTGTGGGAGGCTGAGGGGGCCTTCCTGGAATTCAGCAAATGCACTCATATAAAATGCTCTGCAAGTCACTGGGGCGGAAGTCACTCTCATAATGGAATCGACCCCCTGCCACACCACATGGGTCACTTTGTGTGGACAGGTGATACTTGTCTTGGATATTTTCAAGGAACTCGATCCTCATGCATACTTAGAGATTGCTTTGGGGGCCAAAACGAAGGTTGAAAGTGGTTTCTGCAGATGACTATCCACTCAAGCAATCAGAGGCCCACCCTGGAGAGACCATTAATAGGCAAGTTATCAATATTTTACCTCATTTTTACTGCTGACCATAAACACTCAATTTGGAGGGAACTTAATGAGCATACTTCAGGCAGCAACTTTCTCTCCTTCATCTGGCAACAAAATGGAAAATGCATATCAACAAGAACATAGAGGTTCTCAGTGCCCTTACAGGGTTGCTGATCCTCCCTGAAAAGCTGTGCATATTCATGTATGAAAGCCAGGAAGATTCTAAAGCTAGTTCTCAGTGTAGCTCTGTCTCAGTCAACTGATTGCTATTCATGCATTACCCAGTATTTTTACTCCTAATTTTTCTCTTAAATATTTGTAAAACTGGCTTAGGCTGCAAATATCCAAGAAATAAAATAGAATTATCTTAATAGAGAAAAGGTTGGGATATGTCATTCTGATTTAGAAAGCCCATTTCATGGTGTGTGTTGGAACAAGAAATAATTAATTTGAAAAGTCCTTGATCTCTGACTACAGTTGCATTAATGATATTATAGTATTAAATATAATAGTATTTCACATTCATTATCCTCGTGTTCATTCTCAGCCCTTGTCTTCACGGTAACAACCGTGTCCACGGCTGGGGATGATTAAAGCACAAAAGATTAAAACTGAAAGGGGTAATTTTGTGAAGCCGACTGTTTACTCTGGATCTTAGCCACTCTGCAACTCAAATATCTTTTCTCTCTCTTTTCAAGTTGAAGGAGTGTGGTTAATTCATCCTCATCATTTGCTAACCTCATTTCTTTTACAGTTCTGAGTTTATGTTCTACCCAAAGTCAATAAAAGTGAGTTTGTTGATATTCATTCACTTCCATTGAGTTGTTGGTGGACTGCATTTCTCTCTCCCCCCTGTTTTTGGTGCTACAGGGGAGGATGAACAGACCAGTGCCAGCTGGAGCAGCCCACGTTCCTGTTGGTCTGGACCAAGGACAGTGGTTAACTGAGGGCAGGCGTTGACCTCTCTCTCTGGCTCTGTGCACTCCACAGCTTGTGAGTGAGCTCTTCCTTCTTGTCTATGGAGCCATTCTCCAGATACAGCTGCCACCTTTCTGATTTTCTTTCCCTACAGGGATACCCATATTACCACTAGGGACACTACTTCAGACCTCTGGCCAATTTCTGGACACTTCCTTTTCAACCCTCACACTCTGTTCCTGTAGTGAACGTCCTCCTTGTATCCTGGGATTGCCATGGGTGTGATATCCCTATAGCACATTCTGCAATGTTTAGAAAAGCCCTCATTAAAGACCCACTGATATGGTTTGGCTGTGTCCCCACCCAAATCTTATCTTGAACTGTAGCTCACATAATTCCCACATGTTGTGGGAGGGACCTGGTGGGACTTCCTGTATTGAACCTCCACCTTATCTCCTGGGATTGCCATGGGCATGATATTCCTATAGCACATTCTGAATGTTCACAAAAGCCTTCATTGAAGACACTGACAGAGCCATAGTAATAGGAGGGAAGGTGAAGAGAAATTGACTAATGGGTACAAATATATGGATTGATAGAGAAAAATAAGATCTAGGGTTTGATAGATCAGTAGCATGACTGTAGTTTACAGTAATCTGTTGTACATTTCAAAATAGCCAGAAAAGAATCATTTAAATGTTTCTATCATAAAGAAACGACAATTATTTAAGGTGATTGATATGGTTTGACTTTGTCCCCACCCAAATCTCATCTTAATTGTAGCTCACATAATTCCCACATGTTGTGGGAGGGACCTGGTAAGAGATAATTGAATCATGGGGGGTGGGTCTTTCCTCTGCATTGTTCACATTATAGTGAATAAGTCTCATGAGATCTGATGGTTTTATAAATGGGAATTCCCCTGTACAAGTTCTCTTGCCTGCCACCATGTAAGACATTTCTTTGCTCCTCCTTGCCTTCCACCATGATTGTGAGGCCTCCCCAGCCACGTAGAATTCTGAGTCAATTAAACCTCTTTTCTTTGTAAATTACCCAGTCTCGGGTACGCCTTTATTAGCAGCATGAGAACAGACTAATACAGTGATGGATATCACAATGTACTGATTTGATCTTTGCAAATTATGTGAATGCATTTAGTAATCCTGTGCACCCCAAACTGTGTACATCTATTATGCATCAATTAAATTTAAAAAAAGAAGGAAAGAGAACTCAACAGCATGGGAGTGCCATATAGAAGCCCTTGCTCAGAGTGTGAAGACTTTGCTATCCAGGAAACACACAGAAGTCCAGCCTCTCATCACCACCGTCCCTGTATGCTCCAGAAACAAAATGCCTCATTTGATCAGGGGCCCTTTCTCATGGAAACCTCTGTCTGCTACTTGATTCTAGTGTGGAAGATTCTGTTTTCACTCTGTGTGCTTGTCAGAAACTCCCAATGTAAGTGATTGTGGTCTGTGGTCTCTCTGCATTTCCATTCATGCCACCTCTGTCTTCCTAAAGCACAGCTATGATCACTATATCTCCTTACTGGGATGTTCAGTACCCTCCCATTGCCATCAAGTGAATTCAAACTCCTTTTCCAACCAAGCCCAGTCTGTGTTTCAGGGGTTTATTTCATGTCATTTTAGCTCTATTTAAGCTTTTCTAGACAACATTGTGGTAATGTGTTCAAATTTGCCTTCCAATTTGCTGATTATTTCTTTAGCTGTTTCCTTCCTTCCTTCCTTCCTTCCTTCCTTCCTTCCTTCCTTCCTTCCTTCCTTCCTTCCCTCCCTCCCTCCTTCCTTCCTTCCTTCCCTCCCTCCTTCCTTCCTTCTGTCTTTCTCTCTCTGTCTCTCTCTTTTTTTTTTCTGATGGGGCCTCACTCTGTCACCCAGGCTGGAATGTAGTGGGGTGATCTTGGCTCACTGCAACCTTCTCCTCCTGGGTTCAATAGATTCTCTTGCCTCAGCCTTCCAAGTAGCTGGGTGTGTGCCACCATGCCTGGGTAATTTTCTTTGTTTTTGAGACAATGTCTATTGCCCAGGCTGGAGTGCAATTGTGTGATCTTGGCTCACTGCATCCTCCACCTCCCATGTTCAAGCGTTTTATGTCTCAATGAATGACTCATTCATTGAGACATGGGTTCATGTCTCAATTTCCCACGTAGCTGGGACTACAGGTGTGCTCCACCATGCTTAACTAAATTTCTGTATTTTTAGTAGAGATGGGGTTTTGCCATGTTGACCAGGCTGGTCTTGAACTTCTGGTGTCAAGTGATCCGCCTGCCTCACCCTCCTGAAGTGCTGGGGTTACAGGTGTGAGCCACTGAGCCTGGCCTCATTGTCTGGTTTTGAGAGATTTCATTTGCTTTCTAGACTACTAGACTATGCATTGAAGGTTTTTCTTCTTTTATCCGATATTTTAGGCATTTTATAGGGGTTGGGTTTTGCAGTCAGTCTAGTCCATACCATTGCCAGAAGTCTGCTAATAACACCTTTGTCTCTCTTTTAGGGTAGTTATTCCACTTTTGTTGTCTGTTGCAGATATTTGCTTATCTTTTCGTTTTTGTTGGACTGTAATTTTTTTTGTGTGTGTGAACCGTGTGCCCATCACCATGACATGTGAAATAACCAATTCAATTTCAGGGAATGGAGTACCTAGAAACTGGAACTGAGTTGAATTTGTGGATCTGATTTTGCTGTGCTTGGGAGATGCCTTGGACGAGAGAGGCCATGTCCTGCTGCAGTAACAAACAAGCCCTGCCATCTCAGTGGCTCAACAGAATTCATGCTCATTTCTGCTCTTGATGTCCACTGAGAAGGGTCTTGCAGTTCTCCAGGGCATGTCTCTGCCTCACTGGGGATCCAGGTTGCTATGCCATCCGGAATGCCTGGTCTTCATGATCACAGTAACAGGTGGAGAATGCTGAGTAATGTTTTCATACTCAGGCATTGACATCTCTCTCTAGCTCTGTGCACTGGACATGGCTTCCACCACTTCCATAACTTCTGACATCCTGTTGCCCAGACATCATAGTCACATGGCAGCACCTATATTCAAAGACTGGGAAATGACTCTATAGACAGAGACATCTCTCCTTCCTTCCTTTCTTTTTCTTTCTTTCTTTCTTCTTTCTTTTCTTTCTCTCCTTCTTTCTTTCTTTCTCCTTCCTTCCTCTCTCTCTCTATCATCTATCTCTTTATCTAACATCTTTCATCTCTATCCCTTTATATCCTCTATCTCTTTATGTATCTTTCTATAGATCTATTTGTCATCTCTTTCTCTTTCTCTTCTATCTATGTATCTATCTGTGTGTTCATCTATCTATCTATGAATGAATATGTCAGAGACATTTGAACCAGAGTGACTCCATCTTGAGTGAAGGCTAGAAAAATGAGGCTGGGACTTGCTGGGCTGCATTCCCAGAAAGTTAGGCATTCCTAGCCTTTAGACGTTTATGGTTAGGGGGAACATTATCCATCAATAATGTTTACTAAACAGACCCAGGCTTAGGAGTGTCCTGATATCCCAATACCTTGAGAACAGACGCATTCTTAATTTTACTTTAAAGATAATAATATTGATTGTTGCAAAATGTAGTAATTAAGAAAATTAGTCCTTTATCACAAACCCTTGTAGCAGAGCACATCTCCGCATGATCTATTTCTATCCTAGACACAAACAAGCATTGTACCTAGGATGGACGCGTTCCTCCTTTTAATTTTGGAAACGCCCTCCTCTGTCTATGGAGTAGCTGTTTGTTCTTTCACCACTTTTGCTTTGCACTGCACTGTAGACTTGCCCTGAATTCTTTCTTGTGGGAGATCCAAGAACCCTCTCTTGGGGTCTGGATTGGACCCCTTCCTGGTAACACATCCATCTAATTGTCTATCTATCTATCATCTATCTATCTATCTATCTGTCTGTCTGTCTGTCTGTCTGTCTGTCTGTCTATCATCTGTTACCTATCTATCATCTATCTGTCTATTATCTATCTATCTATCTATCACAAACATAAATATTTAACAGGACTGGAGCAAAGATTGTTCATTGATGTGCTAAAAAATTTCCCCAGGTGATTCTGATGGACACCACTTTTTGGGAACCCCTGCACAGACTAGTGCCAGGAGCAGACCTGGCAGTAAGTGTTATACACAGAGGGAGGCAAGGAATATCGTGTACAAAGAGGTGACTTCCATCCCAGCATTGCCGGAAAGGCTTCCTGGAGTAGAAGGGAAAGGAAATAAACAGTTATTATTATTATTACTTTAAAAATTGAGACAGAGTCTTACTCTTTCGCCCAGACTGGAGCTCAGTGGTGTGATCCTGGCTCACTGCAACCTCCGCCTTCTGAGTTTAAGCAATTCTCCTGTATCAGCCTCCCCAGTAGCTGGAATTACAGGCATATGCCACCCTGTCTGGCTAATTTTTAGATTGTTTGTAGAGACAGGGTTTTGCCATGTTTGGCCAAGCTGGTCTAAAACTCCTGACTTCAAGTGATCCACCTGCCTCAGCCTCCTGAAGTGCTGGGATTACAGACCTGAGCCACTGAGCCCAGCCAGAAATAAACAGTTATTGAATGACTACCATGGTCATCTTCCCTACGTCTCAGAACAATAACTATGGTGTTATTATCTTTATTTTGAGAGAAGCAAACTGAGGCTAATTCACTTGCCCAAAGGAACACAGTTAGGAAGTGGGAAAGTTTGGATTTTAACCCAAATGAAGAGGTACTTGAGTTGTATCTTAAAGAATGCGCGATTCCTCAAGGACCTGGAAATAGACATTCCATTCGACCCAGCAATCCCATTACTGAGTATATATCCAAAGGATTATAAATTGTTCTACTATAAGGACACATGCACACGAATGTTCATTGCAGCACAGTTTACAATAGCAAAGACCTGGAACCAACCCAAATGCCCATCAATGATAGACTGGACAGGGAAAATG
>CAUYQU010073546.1:0-10166 GCA_963574635.1 Cheracebus regulus | reverse complement strand
TACTCAAAGAGCCAGGAAATCTCAGAAATCTAGCCATTATATATATAATATATATATATATATATATGTACATTATATATCTAAATTATATATATTTAGATATATAACATATAATTTATATATATATAACATATATATATTCTTGGCATAAAAGAGGTTTTTAATACCCATTTTTAGACTGCATTCTAGCCTGGGCAATAAAACAAGAATTCCATTCTCTCTCCCTCTTTCTCTTCCTCTTTCTCTCTTTCACTCTTTCTTTTCTTTCTTTTGGTCTTTCTTTCTCCTTTTCTCTCTTTTTCTTTCTTTAAAAAAAAAAAAAAAAGAAAAGAAAAAGACAGGTCATGCAAACAAGAATTCCGAGAAGCTTGTGATGACTATATTAATATCAAATAAAGGAGACTTTGAAAAAGATGTGTTAGGTGAATTTGCATGTCAAATTACTTATTTGACTAAGGAATATAAAAATACAACTCCTAGACTTTTTCAAAACTATGAATTTTCATTTCAAATTATTTTTTCATACAAAATAAAATCTGTTCATATCGAATTAATTCTAAGATATAAGTACCCTAATGCCCTTATAATGGAAAGATGTACAAGCTCTGAACATCAGTGTTAATGATTTGGAAAGATCCTTTAGGCATAGATTTTTAAAAATATTTTCATGCAGTATTATCTGTTCTTTATACTGAAGAATTTTTTCAACCTATTATGGCTTGACTTTATGCTCACCTTAAACTCCCACACATCCTTCCCAATTATGAAAATTATAAGCTAAGGAAATCTTTATAAAATGTAGAAAAGGCAAAGATTAAGTTTCCAAAAAATTTTAACTTAATATTCATCAAAATTTTTGAGAGAGTATAGACTAAATGTACTCTGAAATTTTGCAAGCTGTTACCTTAAGGTCTACTAAACTACTTGATTTTCTTTTGAAAATAAGATCCAACATCAAACATAAAATGGACTACTCTCTGTCCAGTAGTCAATAATTGAAATGCTAAAGAAATGGCATTAAAACAGATTATTTCATTAGACCATAATTTAATTACGAAAGTAAAAAAAGCTTTCACTGGACAAATTGTGATAGAATATTAATTTGGCTAGAACTGACAGCATGAATGAGAAAGTTACAATCTTACAAATTCCAGTAACATAACCGCAGTCCAAAATGAAACAAAGCCAATATTGATCCAGCATTAAGTACAGCATAATACTGTAAAATCAACCTGGGATACAACTTCTCTCAAAAAAACAAACCAGTTCTTTGAGATACTAAGGCAGAGGTAGCGAAAAAAAATACAGAAAAAAAAAAAAACCCAAGAGGTATTACACTTTCATTTTTCATTTATTCATTCACTAATTTTTTTAAATGAAGTCAAGATAACACCAATCATAATGACATTACATTTAAAAATATACTGGGCTATTGGGCTAAGGTAGTCACCAAATCAGTGCTAACATGTGTTTTGAACTGAGGATACAAGTGCTTCTGAACTCTCCTCACAATGTGATAATAATTTGGGGAGGTTTAAAAAAAAAATCTCTGCTAGGTAGGGGTTTTTGGGGAGGGAATCTCCAGAGATTGTGCTACAATTGGTCTGGGACACAGTGATCCTACTGTGTAGCAAGCATTGAGAATCATTGGTCTAGTAGAACATCTCATTTTATACAGATGATAAATAATTTGCCCAATGAGTGGAAAGAGAGGTCAAAGGCAATTATTACTACATATGCAAAAAATAGTAGAATATAAGTAGGGTAAGTAGGTACAAAGTGTAATTTAGGAACTTTGTTTTGGTTTTTGCTTTTTTTTTTTTTTTTTGAGACAAAGTATCGCTAACCCAGGCTGGAGTGCAGTGGTGCAAACTCCGTCCACTGCAGCCTCCACCTCCCAGGTCCAAGTGATTCTCATGCTTCAGCCTCCCAAGTAGCTGGGATTATAGGCACCACCACCACAGCCAGCTAATTTTTGTATTTTTTAGTAGAGACAGGGTTTCTCCATGTTGGTCAGAGTGGTCTTGAACTTCTGACCTCAGGTGATTTGCCCACCTTGGCCTCCCAAAGTGCTGGGATTATAGGTGTGAGCCACCACGCCTGGCCTCTATTTAGGAATCTAAAGAAATAAATGTCTAACTGTATTTCGGTAAGTTAGGGAAGTCTTCAAGGATGAGTAGGAGTTTACTAGTCACAGAGTTTTTCTCATCAGTAAAAGGAAACAGCACAAATATCACCTAACAGCAAAAAGTTGGATAGGGCCAGTGCAGAGGGAATGACACAGAGTGGCAGAAGATAAGGCTGGTGCGATAAAGTACAATACAATTGTAAAGTAAAGTGGACTATAAAAACCAGTGATATTATTGATTTTGTATTTTAAAAAGATAATTCTGACAGAGACCAGTTACTGATAAAGTCTCAGGATGAAATGCTGAGGAATGAAGACAGCTGAAATGTAGAAACGGGAATAAATTCAAATATAGTCATGCTTAACGACTGGGATAAACTCTGAGAAATGCTTTGTTAGATGATTTTGTTTTGTGCATACTTACAAAACTCTAGATGGTACAGCCTACTAGGCTCCTAGGCTGCAGGGCATAGCCTATGGCTCCTAGGCTACAAAAACCTGTACAGCATGTTACTGTGCTGAATGCTGCAGGCGACTAACACAGTGGTAAGCATTTGTGTCTCCAAACATAGAAAAGGTACAGGAAAAATAAAGCATTGTAATTTTATGGGACCAGTGTTATGTGGTACATGACTATGCTACTGAAGAGGCAAAATGTCAGGGCTTGAGGACATTTGCAAGATAGAGATTAAAGAGCTGAGGATGGCTGAGGTTCGCAGATTTGGGCAGTTGGAAAGGCTGGTGGTACCATTAATACCAAGGCAGGTATGAGTACCGAGGGGCTACTCACAAAGAGTGTTCACTTTGAGAAACTACAGGCCCCTAAGGCCAGAATGCTGAAAAAGGTATGGCTGTAGAGATAGCCATTTGGATTCAGACAAATCATTTATCTCTCAGACACCTAGTTTCCTGATTTTAGAAAATGGGAATGACAACTGAAGAGATGGGAAGAATATTTACTCAGTTTGATATTAAATCTAATCTAGACTTTCCTTAATTTTGCCCTAATGACTCCTCTCTGGGTATCAACATTCCCATTTTATGGATGAGAAAGCCAAGGCTTGAAAGGATTAAACAAGCTTGAGAGTCTAGCATCAAAGTCAGGATTCCAACTTCAGAGCTCATATTCCTACGATGATAACATGGTATGTATGTGCCAAAATGCAAATAAATTGGAGTAAAGAATTGGGAGAGACAGTTGTTGGGGAGTGGAGTAGAGGGAGAAGGGGAAAAAGAAAACAAGGTTGTGAAAAAAATCCATTTGTACAAATCCTTAACGTGTATATTGAAGACCTACATTATTAGGCACTGTACTGGACTCGGCCTCCAGTGATGAATCAGTCATGATTCCTGCTCTCAAAGAGGGCAAGAGCTAGTCAAACAGGCAGTTACCACACTTCAGTGCTTAACAGGAGCTTCATGGCCAATGAAGGAAACCCTTTCCTCTTGTTTCTTTTTGCAAAATGCTGAAAGCGTGACTGGAATTAAACTTCAGACAGGAAGAAAATGAAATATACAGTAGTAGATGCACTACATATAAACGGGACATCTTTTTGATGCTAGGTTACAATTTTTTCAAATAAACAACTTCTAAGTAGGATTTTGATTTGTAACTGTTGGATTTTTATGTGTGGCCAATTAAGTATATAGAAAAAATGTACTATAAAAATAGCAAATACTGACAATACACTGTATAGAAAAAGTTATATAACATTCCTGTGCTGGAAGTGGCTATTATAGTTCTAAGAATGCCAATGTGAGGATTTATTTTTTTAACTTGTTCACTAAAGGAATAACTTTCAAATGAACACAACACGGAGCAAATTGCACACTAACCCTCCAACATCATACATTCTTAGTAAGTACTATAACACTTAAGTAAACATTTCTTGAAATATTCATTATAATCCATCTATAAAAATTTGAACTAGCAAAAGTCTCAAACACATGTAGCTTTTAAATATAAAAAGAAAAGGAAATAGAAAATGTTATTTGTTCTCCAAGTAAAATGGCCAAAATCCAAGTCTTTTCAGTTTGAACAACTGTGTTTTTAAGCATATTCATAATGAATGAATCTTGAAGAATAAGAATTAGAGGATTAATTTTAAGCAAGGATGATTTCCATATTTAGCAATTATTGGGTTAAAA
Source organism: Cheracebus regulus (assembly GCA_963574635.1). Classification (NCBI taxonomy): domain Eukaryota; kingdom Metazoa; phylum Chordata; class Mammalia; order Primates; family Pitheciidae; genus Cheracebus; species Cheracebus regulus. The sequence goes on along the minus strand of CAUYQU010073546.1, from coordinate 5,890 downwards.
ACAAACTGTAATTTTGTTTAACTATAATTACCATGATTTAAATGATAAGAAGTAAATGTTTATAAACAGATTAAACAAATGTTCTATTTAACAGATAAAAAAATATACTGTACTCCTATTTCCAAGTTCTCTAAGGCAAGGAGACAAAGAAGGGAAGAGGTGAAAGAAAGGGAAAGAGAAAGGGAAACTGAGAAAAAGACTTTTTGTTTTCTAGTGTTTAACTTTTGCTAATAGGAATCAATGGAATTTAAATTTACATTTAAAATACATGAAAAAATGAAGTGTGATTCACTTGTCTAAGATACCATGACTAAGTGCAGCAGTGGGACTATGAGTCCCCTAATTTGTAATTCTGTTCTTTAGCATTTAATTAGCTGGAGTCAAAAACCCTGACAAACCATGCCAGTTAGTTAGTTGGTAAACTAAAAAACTAAGTTTACAGAGAAGTCATTAAAAATGATATGCACAAATCTTAAAACATTTTTCTTGAATCAGAGTGCATAAATGTCAGTTCATTTGCCAGCCTTCTGATACAGGGTCAATGCTATCTCTTGTCTCTTTGCAGATGTGCTGGTCTTCTGGCATAAGCCACTACTGTCTATGACTTTGAGTTTTTGCTTCTTTAAAGTCAAACAAAAATTGAAAATATTCTGGATACAGAATGCATCCGTATTTTACTATTTTAACCCAATATTTTCAGTTTCTCATCTGTACCTGATATACTGTAGTATTATTTAAGCAACATATCTTTGTTTCTAAACATCCAAAATTTTTTGCACTTATATTTTGTCAGTTTACATAATACTTAAATTACTATGACTGGCATAAACAGATTTAGAGACAAACACAGCTGACTTTTGGTTAGCACACAACTCAGTTAGTGACAAACGCAACTCAATTAGTAACAACAGAACTACAACACCAGACTTTAGTATACCTCCTGGCCATAACCACTCAGCATGTCCTGAAACAAAGGCAATGGAGAGAGCTGGTAATCCAGAAAGCTGGTCAAGTAGAGGATAGCTAAGAGAGCTTTTGCCACAAAGCATTTTTAAAAATATGTTAATTCCAGGGGCATCTCAAATCAGAAACGTAGGTCTTTTTAAGTATTCTGGAGTCTATTAATACAAATTACAACTAAGATATTATTTCATTACTGTTTAAGTTCTTGTAAAATGTGTTAATACTGCACTCTTAATACAACAGCTCAGAGTATACACCAAACAAAAGTCAATCTTCAGAGTTTCACAGAAGCAGTATAGTAGAACTGTAAGTTTCTAACACTATCAGTTAAATATGAGATAATCTATTCTGATTTTATCAAAGTCCTTCAAAATACTTTTCAGTTATTAACAATCTTAAAGTGTAAAATTTGGTAGTCTTTTAGTATATTCACAAGGTGTGTAACCATCACTATCCAATTCCAGAACATTCTCATCATATCTAAAAGAAAAATCTTGTATTCATCAGCACAGCACTCATTTCTTAATCTCTCCCTCAGTCCCTAGCAAATACTAATTTACTTTCTGTCTCTATTGATTTGTCTGCCCCAGACATTTCATGTAAATAGAATAAGAATATGTAGCCTTTTGTGTGTATCTTCTGTCATTTAACATATTTTCAAGATTTACCTATATTGTCCAAGTATCAGTATTTTACTCCTTTCTATGGTTGACTAATATTTCATTGTATGAATTTACCACCTTTTGTTTATCCATTCATCAGATGATGGACTTTGGACTGTTTCCACCTTTTGGCTACTAAGAATGTTGCTATGAAATAAGTACACAAGTTTTTGTGTGAACATATTTTTTCCATTCTGTTGGGTAAACACATAGAAATGGAATTGCTGGGTCACAGGGTAAGTCTATATGTAACCATCTGAGAGAACGTCCAAGTGTTGTCCACAGTGACTGTATCATTTTACATTCCAACCAGTAGCCAAGTTTCCAATTTCTCTACATCCTTTAAAAAAAAAAAATTATAGTTATCCTTGTGAATGTAAAGTGGTAGCTCCTTGCGGTTTTGATTTGCATTTCCCTAATGACTAATGATGCTGAATCTCTATTCATGCGCTTATTGGCTATTTATATATCTTCTTTAGAGAAATGCCCATTTTTTTAAAGAAATTGTACTTTGGGTTCTGGGGTACATGTGCAGATCATGCAGGATTGCTGCATAGGTACACACGTAATATGGTTTGCTGCCTCCATTCCCCCGTCATCTACCTCTGGCATTTCTCCTAATGTTATCCCTGCCCGACCTCTCCACACCCCCACTGTCCATCCCTTGACCCCAACAGACCCCAGTGTGTGATGCTCCCCTCCCTGCGTCCCTGTGCTCTCCCTGTTCAACACCCACCTAGGGGTGAGAACATGCAGTGTTTGATTTTCTGTTCTTGTGTCAGTTGGCTGAGAATTATGGTTTCCAGGTTCATCCATGTCCCTACAAAGGACACGAATTCACATCGTTTTATAATCCTTTGGATATATACTCAGTAATGGGACTGCTGGGTCAAATGGAATTTCTATTTCTAGGTCCTTGAGGAATCACCCCACTGATTTCCATGATGGTTGAACTAATTTACACTCCCACCAACAGTGTAAAAGTGTTCCTATTTCTCCACATCCTCTCCAGCATCTGCTGTCTCCAGATTTTTAAATTATTGCCATTCTAAATGGCGTGAGATGGTATCTCAATGTAGTTTTGATTTGCATTTCTCTAATGACCAGTGATGATGAGCATTTTATCATATGTTTATTGGCCTCATGTATGTCTTCTTTTGTAAAGTGTCTGTTCATAACCTTCACCCACTTTTGAATGGGCTTATTTGTTTTTTTCTTGTATACCTGTTTTAGTTCTTTGTAGATTCTGGACATTAGCCCTTTGTCAGATGGGTAGATTGCAAAAATTTTTTCCCATTCTGTTGGTTGCCAATTCACTCTAATGACTGTTTCTTTTGCTGTGCAGAAGCTGTGGAGTTTGATTAGGTCCCATTCATCTATTTTGGCTTTTGTTGCCAATGCTTTTGGTGTTTTGATCATGAAGTCCCTGCCTATGCCTATGTCCAGAATGGTTTTGCCTAGGTTTTCTTCTACGGTTTTTATGGTGTGAGGTCTTATGTTTAAGTCTTTAATCCATCTGGAGTTAATTTTACTGTAAGGTGTCAGGAAGGGGTCCAGTTTCTGCTTTCTGCACACTGCTAGCCAGTTTTCCCAACACCATTTATTAAACAGGGACTCCTTTCCCCATTGCTTGTTTTTGTCAGGTTTGTCAAAGACCAGATGGTTGTAGATGTATGGTGTTGTCTCCGAGGCCTCTGTTATGTTTCATTGGTCTATATCTCTGTTTTGGTACCGGTACCAGGCTGTTTTGATTACTGTAGCCTTGTAGTATAGTTTGAAGTCAGGTAGTGTGATGCCTCCCGCTTAGTTCTTTTTGCTTAGAATTGACTTGGCTATGCGGGCTCTCTTTCGATTCCATATGAAGTTTAAGGTGGTCTTTTCCAGTTCTGTGAAGAAGGTCATTGGTAGCTTGATGGGGATAGTGTGGAATCTGTAAATTACTGTGGGCAGTATGGCCATTTTCACGATACAGATTCTTCCTAACCATGAACATGGAATGTTTCTCCATCTATTTGTGTCTTCTCTTATTTCGTTGAGCAGTGGTTTGTAGTTCTCCTTGGAGAGGTCCTTTACATTCCTTGTTAGTTGTATTCCTAGGTATTTTATTCTATTTGTAGCAATTGTGAATGGCAGTTCGTTCTTGTTGTGGCTCTCTTTAAGTCTGTTATTGGTGTATAGAAATGCTTATGATTTTTGCACATTGATTCTGTATCCTGAGACTTTGCTGAAGTTGCTTATCAGTTTCAGGAGATTTTGGGCTGAGATGATGGGGTCTTCTAGATATACAATCATGTCATCTGCAAATAGAGACAATTTGACTTCCTCCTTTCCTATTTGAATACCCTTTATTTCTTTTTCTTGCCTGATTGCTCTGGCTAGAACTTCCAATACTACATTGAATAGGAGTGGTGAGAGAGGGCAACCTTGTCTAGTGTCAGGTTTCAAAGGGAATGCTTCCAGTTTTTGCCCATTCAGTAGAATATTGGCTGTTGGTTTGTCATAAATAGCTTTTATTATTTTGAGATACGTTCCATCAATACCTAGTTTATTGAGGGTTTTTAGCATAAAGGGCTGTTTAATTTTGTCAAAGGCCTTCTCTGCATCAATTGAGATAATCATGTGGTTTTTGTCTTTGGTTCTGTTTATGTGGTGAATTACATTTATAGACTTGTGTATGTTGAACCAGCCTTGCATCCCCGGGATGAAGCCTGTTTGATCATGGTGGATAAGCTTTTTGATGTGCTGTTGCAATCGGTTTGCCAATATTTTATTGAAGATTTTTGCATCTATGTTCATCATGGATATTGGCCTGAAGTTTTCGTTTCTTGCTGAGTCTCTGGCAGGTTTTGGTATTAGGATGATGTTGGTCTCATAAAATGATTTGGGAAGGATTCCCTCTTTTTGGATTGTTTGGAATAGTTTCAGAAGGAATGTTCCAGATCCTCTTTGTATGTCTGGTAGAATTTGGCTGTGAATCCATCTGGACCTGGGCTTTTTTTGGGTGGTAGGCTCTTAATTACTTCCTCAACTTCAGACCTTGTTATTGGTCTATTCAGGGGTTTGGCTTCTCCCTGGTTTAGTCATGGGAGGATGCAAGTGTCCAGGAATTTATCCATTTCTTCCAGGTTTACTAGTTTATCTGCAAAGTTTGTAATAATCTCTGATGGCTTGTATTTCTGTGGACTCTGTGGTGATATCCCCTTTATCATTTTTATTGCATTTATTTGATTATTCTTTTTTATTAATCTGGCTAATGGTCTGTCTATTTTGTTGATCTTTTCAAAAAACCAGCTCATGGATTTATTGATTTTTTGAAGTTTTTTTTGTGTCTCTATCTCCTTCAGTTCTGCTCTGATCTTAGTTACTTCTTGTCTTCTGCTAGGTTTTGATGTTTTTTTTTATCTTTCTCCTCTAGCTTTTTCAATTTTGACACTAGGGTGTGGATTTTAGATCTTTCCTTGTTTCTCATGTGGGCATTTATTGCTATATATTTTCCTCCAGACACTGCTTTAAATGTGTCCCAGAGATTCTGGTACGTTGTGTCTTAGTTCTCAATGGTTTCAAAGAACATCTTTACTTCTGCCTTTATTTCATTGTTTATCCAGTCAACATTCAGAGCCAGTTGTTCAGTTTCCACAAAGCTGTGCGGTTCTGAGTTAGTTTCTGAATTCTGAGTTCTAACTTCATTGCACTGTGGTCTGAGAGACTGTTATGATTTCCGTTCTTTTGCATTTGCTCAGGAGTGATTTACTTCCAATTATGTGGTCAATTTTAGAGTAGGTGTGATGTGGTGCTGAGAAGAATGTATATTCTGTGGATTTGGGGTGGAGAGTTCGGTAAATGTCTATTAGGTTTGCTTGTTCCAGGTCTGAGTTCAAGTCCTGGATATCCTTGTTACTTTTCTGTCTGGTTGATCTGTCTAATATTGACAATGGGGTGTTAAAGTCTCCCACTATTATTGTGTGGGAGTCTAAGTCTCTTTGAAAGTCATTAAGAACTTGCCTTATGTACCTGAGTGCTCCTGTATTGGGTGTGTATATATTTAGGATCGTTAGCTCTTCTTGTTGCATTGATCCTTTTACCATTATGTAATGTCCTTCTTTGTCTCTCTTGATCTTTGTTGGTTTGAAGTCTATTTTATCAGAGACGAGAATTGCAACTCCTGCTTTTTTTTTTTTTTTTTTTTTTTGCTCTCCATTTGCTTGGTAAATCTTCCTCCATCCCTTTATTTTGAGCCTTTGTGTATCCTTGCATGTGAGATGTTT